>JAVLVB010000464.1:204956-227621 GCA_032876305.1 Orestias chungarensis
TTTTGCTAACTGGCTTCACATTCTTTAACTTGGTTCTATCTGCTGGGAACTGATTGATAGCCGCTTCCCATGGCCACCTGGATCCAGCAGGCCTTATCAGAAAAGTTATAACTCTTATTATATGCAAACACTTCTATTATAAATGAAACATGAATATATATGAATGAAACATGGATATAAATGTTTACCATTCAACACCTCACAGTGTTCATGGTTTCCCACGTCGTCCTCTGTTCCTCCGAGTACTGTTTGCCTCTGGTCTCCACCTCTGTAAGACATCACAAACTATCCCGTTTCCTGTTGTCACTTCACCAAGCTCTCACTGCTGTCGGATTACTCACCTGTGCTTCCTGTTGCCTTCTGACGTCTTCACCGCTGGTTCCAATTGCCGCTTGTTTCCCATTTGCTGTTTTATTCCCCTGGTCCAAGAACACTTCATCCTTGTCAATAAATCCTTATTATTATACTCCTGAGAGTTCTCTGGTCTATGTAGGTCCGCAGACTAAACACTATTACATTAACACGAACAAATGCTTAAATATTACCTTAACATCTATCATCAATCCCAGATAAGTTAAGGATGTAGGAGCAGAGATTAAAGAGCAGGAGGATAAAGAGGAGAGATGAAAGGAGTAAATTCAGATATTCTTGTCCATCTATAATATCAGACTAGATCGGCAGCTGAAAAATTATATGGTGAAGGCTAGGGGTGGATTGGCTGTAGGGAGTACCGGGAGTTTTCCCAGTGGGCCGGCAGTTTCAGATTTATTTTTGAATGTAGAAATGCATAAAGCTGGTTAACGCTTCTAAGTTGCTGCTCAGGATGCGTAAAGCTTGGGCCTGTGAGGAAGTTGCACGGAATCAGGCCGTGTCAACTTTTGGAGCATTTACACTCTCTGCGTCTCCTCTCGGTTTTGAGCCAATATTCTTACAGATTGTAGGGGGCGGCATAGGGATGTGTGGTATTGATATGACACAACTCCATAGTAGAAGCAGAAATTGCTGTTGTTTAGAACATGCCGCCACCCGTGAGCCTTAATGAAGAGAACGAACTTATATGTAGTTTACTCTCGTTGCAAAAAAAAAGAATTCGGAGATGGTCCACTCATCCATTAAACAAGAATCGTCAAGATGAAGAGGAATATAATTTACTTGTGAGGCCAATGCTTGAAATGGACGAAGAAGTACATTTTAAGTGTTTTTGGATGTCTGCCTGTAGATTTGACGACTTGTATTAATCCCTATATTAATCATATAGCTACTCACATTTGCCCAGTTAAATTGGAATAAAGACTTGTTGTAACTGTCAGGAAACAGTCAGCTGAGGGTGGGCAAAGCTACATGCTGGGATACACAACAGGCAATTACTTGGCTTTCTGCAGAGATTTTGTTGCATTGCCTGACAAGAACAAGTGGTCAGAGATCTGCCAGAAATTCTGGCATGTGTCAAATTTCCCCAAATTGTTTGGGTTGCGTTGAAAGGAAACATAAGGTAATAAAAGTGCCACCAAATGCAGTGACAATTTTTTTAACAATAAAGAAAGTGATTCCCAGCGGCTGCACTCATTCTTAAATGCGTGCACTCTGCCTCCCCATGCTATTCCTGCTGCACTCACCTGCGGACAGACTGGGCTATAGGGTGCTGTCCTGGGGGCACGGGGGCTTGTATCGATTCGCCCCAGCTGGCTGTCTGGGGTAGCCTGTCCCTCTCGGGTGTCGGCCGGGCTCTCTGCTGGGTGCTGTGCATTTCTGCACAGTTAAGTGTTAAACAATTTCTAATAATTTTATAACAGTTTATGTTTGATCTAACCGTTTTGCTGATTTTATCAACGTGGCTCCTAAAATTGAACTAAGCATCCAGAATTATTCCTAAATAATGTGTAAACAATGGTGTCATCTGCATATATTTGCAGGTTAACTTCAGGACAAATTTCAAGAAGACTGTTAACATTCAGGCTGAAAAGGACCGGGCTTAGGATAGTTCCTTGTGGAATCCCTGTTGCTGTTTTAGGGAAGATAGATTTACTTGTATTAATGACAACACATTGTTCACAATCTTTCAGATATGATTGAAGCCAAGACAATGATCGTTCTGAGAAATTAAGAGATGAAAGCCTAGAGATCAGTAAATTGTTATTCACCGTATCAAAAGCCTTTTTCAACTCAAGGAAAACTGCACCAGTGATTTGTCCCCTATCAAGTGACTGTTTAACCTTTTCAAGCAGCAGACTTATAGCAGTCTCTGTAGAATGATTACGTCTAAAGCCAAACTGAAGAGGATGCAGAAGTTACTTTTTAAATACAATAGTAGTTGTTCTAGAATAATTTTCTACAACACTTTTGAAATGACCAGAACAAGACTAATTTGCCTGTAGTTGCTGATTTCAAGGGGACTTCCTGATTTAATAATCGTTTTCACCAAAGCTTTTTCCATGCATTGGGAAATTGCCCTGTTCTGATGGAAGTATTAACTATGTGAGTTAAAGGTTCTCCTAAAATATTACAGAATTTTTTTTAAAACATAGCATCTAAGTTATACATATCCTTTGCTTAAGAGTTGCTTAAGGTGTTGATAGCTTTTTGAATGTCAAGAGTAATTTATTTCCTTTATCTCAAACAACTCAGAAATTTGTTTGGTTTCTTTTATATCAAGTGTATCTATTGGAGCAGGTAAGAACTTTGATGCCAAGTCTTTAACTGAAGAGAGGAAAACATCATTAGACATTGTTGCTAGCTGAGCAGGATCAGTTGTAAATTTTCCTGCTACAGCAAGTTCAGATTTATAGTTGGTTTGTGCATTGTTGGGATTCAATAAACTGTTTAATTGTTTCCAAATCGTTTTACCAGTCCCTCCTGCTTCTAACAAAACATTTATATAATATTTAGCTGTTGATTTGTGCATTTCTTTAACTACTCTGTTCCTCAAACGTTTAAAAAGCAGCCAATCTGTGGTCCTTTTGTTTTTAAGAAAAGATTTTAGGGCATAGTCTCTCTTTTTCATTAACTGCCGAATGTCATCTGATACCCAAGAAAGCTGTGTTTTTTGTTGCACCTTCGTTTGAGTTTTAGGAAACGTATTCATAGTATTACAAACATTAAGAGTATTTGTATTGCAACAACCATTTATCTGATTCTGGTTTGAGACGTCATCCCAATTAACCCTTGCTAATTCGGCCTCAAATTTGGGGACATCCTTTGTTGGAATCTGTATTACAATCTGTTTCTGTGTATTATAACGACTGACATAACAATTTCGAGGTATTTTTCTTCCTATGAGAATGATATTGTTGTCGGATAAGCCGCACACTAAATTATAGGCTTTTATGATTTGCCCAGGTTTCTTTGAAAAAATGTAATCTATTAAGGTTTGACTGTTTTTAGTAATACGAGAGGGACCATTGATTAACTGATGAAAATCAAATTTTGCTGTCAGTTCTTTTAGTTTTTATATTAAAATCTCCCAAAATTCTTACTTCATTATTGTGTTTAAATCCTCTTAATAATTCTTTTAAGTTATTATGAAAAGCTGAGCTGCAACATGATGGAGGATTGTATACTACCATAATATTAATATTCATTCGAGTTGAAAGACAAACATTTATAAATACACATTCTGTTAGTATATGCTCACCTATTAATATCTCATTGACGTTAAATAAGTTTTTTATATAAATGAATACTCCCCCTCCTCGCCTTCAACTCTATCCTTCCAAGAACATGTATATCCAGGTACATAAATCATATTAGTAGGAATCTTAGACATAAAAAAATCCAAGTTAGATCCAATTAGCAACGTTTTTATTTCCTCACACTTAGATATGAGACTTTTTATAATTAAATGTCCTCCAAGGATACCTTTAGGTATAAGTGCAGGGTCCCAGACCACTCTAATATGGTTGACAGTTTGAAAAAAATCGAAGGTTTTTGTTTGTTTATTGCCTCTGTATGTAATGTCTTTAGCTAATGTCGGCCCGGTCTATGTCTTTAGGTCTTGTTGAAATTGGCCATCAAGTTCTAACTTTCACTTTTTTGTAGCAGTTCGTTGTTGATAATCCTAAAACTAGTATCCAGCGTGACAGGGGGGCAATCCCAAGATCTCCATGATGAGAATGGTCAGTACAAACATTTGTTGACAGTGTACTGGCACCATCTGTCTTCTGAGTTGATATATCAGACGCCGCAGCAAGGCAGTAAGTCGCAGCTCTCCCACCGGTCACGCTGCGCTCGTCACACAGAGCAGTCCGATCAAACTGCTGTCCAACATTTTCTTGGATACAAAATACGCGCTCCGACTCATCGCCGCAAAGACGACTGGAGCCCCGGACTCCAGCAACCAGCCCCAGCCTGTTGGTGAGTCGCCCTTCAATAACGGCGGCATCAGCGGATGTGTTTGGTCCTGGATTAAGCAGCACATCAGCCGCTAACAAGAGCAGGAGGGACATATTTACTAATCTCAATATCTCCAACAGTCAAGCCATAAAGATTTTGAGGAAGTGAGGCCCTTTCCCTTGTCTGTTTGGGGCAAGCCTCATCTTTGCGATCTTGTGATGCTAACTGCTAGAGGCTAACAGCTGGAAGGGGATGATGGGTGTCTGCTGTGGCGTCACGAGCAACTCTGGCTGAAATTTCAGCAAGATATGACTTTAAATCATTCTTCATGTCACCACAATGACTTGTACAATGCTTACAAACTTTGAACTGGACTGACAGTATTTTCTGAGGAGGTATTTTTGCCAGCATGTCAGCAACAACATAGCCAAATCTGACATCTTCAATTTCTTTTTAGGATTCTCTCTCTTGATCAGTCCTCTCAAGACTTTTAAGCACAGTATCTTCAATGCTTTTCCTTCTTTTCGGTTCTGTGCCTGAACCCTCTGAGGCACTGGATTGTTCTAAGCAGAAAAACAGTTGTGTAAATATTTTAAATACATTAATGCCCCTACCGCCACTGAATGCTGGAGATTGGTAGATCTGTGTGTTCACTGAAGAAATTAAGGGAAAAGGGTTTGGAGGGTGCTGGGGCATAATGTGCTGAATTCTGAGGTACTAGATGTAGAGAGTGATGGTAAATGGCAGTGTGTAGACTGGAGATCTACCTGTTCTGATTCCATCACAGCTACACCACAGCTCATTGAAACTGTTTGTTTTTCTATATTAAAGGGAACATTTTTTGATTTACCACATCTGTCTCTGTTGCTCTGTGTTTTCTAAATGAGTCAACCCATTTTTTCTTAGAATTGGTAGGGTATTCTTGCTTACACCTGGAACACCGCTTGTTCCTTTAGCACCATTTTTGCCTTCGCATACTGGTCTCTCAAAATTTTCCACCATTACTTCACTGCCTCCTCATGTTTTCAGAGTGCCACAGCAATTTCCCTCAAAGATTGTTCACTACATTTTGATCACGGTGATCAAAATAATAAAAGTGCCTTTATTTTTGAACATCCACCAGTGGTTGCTCCTGCTTGTCCTGCATGTTTTTATGTGTGAAACTGTCCACGTTATTTAAAGATTTCCAAGGTGCATCGTGCGCAAATGGTGGGGCATGGTTGCTAAAATTATGTAATTTGGTCGGAACTGGGCATACCTTGCGGTTGCATCAAACATAATCAAGCTTAACATGCCGCGAGACTTTTCTGCGCTATTAGATGGCGGTTACATAGAGTTTGTATGTAAACTGGTTGCTCTTGACTCCAGACGCGTTCGGTGCGAATGCAGCATAAGAGGCCTGGTGTCCTCGCCCACGCATTTTCCAGACCCCCCCCAAGTGATGCCACTAAGAGCATAAATATAAGAAATATATTTGCTGCCATGGGGGCCGCAGCCTCTGGTTCCAGGGCTTTGGATTCGCCAGGTCGCTCTCAGGAGATGTCAGACAGTGAAAGCGAGGCTCCCTCAGTGATACAGGAGTGGAAAGAGGAGATTGTTGAGTAGGTGTTTTTGTGCTAGCTAACAAACACTCACTTAATGTTCAGAAACATTGTCTATGAACTTTACTGGACATAACAAATAGCGTGTGGGCTAAATCTAATTCTAAAGTGTTGGAAAATATATTATAATGATTAATTAACCTCCATTTTATGGTGGTGTGGTTTGAGCATGCAGATCTGCTTTTTCACAATTTTTGTAATTACAAATCAGGTCACCAGAGTGTTTTAAGTATCCTTATTATTTCATTACTTTTCATGTTCATGTTAGTGGCCACTAAGATTTCTCCCACCATAGACCCCATACCCACCTAAAGATTATTTCACCCGTCCACACCAGACACCCTACAGCTATTTTTTAAGTAGCAAAATACACCTCATGGATAAATGGGTACGCATCAGTGATGTATCCTGGGTCCATAAGATGTTTCGTGTATTGCAACATCATACAGCATTACCCCCAGCTGGGGGTGATCAATCCCTGGCTTGCAGTCCAGTAGCAGCCCACAGATCTGCCCTTTTCATCCAAAGCCACCTCGTGGGCTGTTCAGTGTCTTCATTTAAAGTGATGCTGTGCTTTAGTGCACTCTCCCACCTTGTCCATTCTCCGTTTCCATAGTCCTACTCCCCTTCTAACCTGCTCTTCTTCCACGGCCGCCCTGACTTCCTCCTGGATCAGGTACTACCTTTCCCTCCCACGAGCCGGGCTAAAGACGATCTTTGGGAAGTAACCCAAGGCTCCTCCTATTGCCACAGTGCCCACCATTGCTTTTTGACTTTCCCAGCTCCACTGCTTCCCAGGCCTTCCACTTTCTTCCTGTCCTCACCTCGATGCCAGCCGCTGACACTTTGCTATCCTTTGAGTCCCTATACTCTAGAGCTTCTCTGGGGCGTGCTACCTTGAACTCTTTGAGACCACTGAGAGGAAGTTGTAGGATGTTACTTGTTCTATACAGGGCTGTGCTGGTAAGGCTGCAGGAAAGTCCCAGCCAATTTCGAAGAAAGCCACTGATCTTCCTCTCTAGGGACTCAACAGCTGTTACTGGGACTGCATAAATCAACAGGGGCCACAGGATATGGGGCGGGATTGAATGTTGGTAGATCCAGGCTTTAAACCTACCAGGCAGGCCAGACTTGTCTACCTTGGTGAGCGAGGATCTGAGTTCTAAACTAGTCTTCTGGATTGCTGCTGAGTCCTTCGGGGTGGAGTCAAAGAGTTTCCCCAAGGTCTGGGACTGTGAAGGTTGGGATGACAGTTCCTATGATGTAACCACCATATTCATGTATAGGGAGAAGAGGACAACAGCAATGGTGCAGCCCGTAATTAGTACTTTCCCCATGCGATACCAGTCCAACATCTCTGACCCAGAAGTAACTCTCATCCTGAAGTTATTTTAATAATCCAGGAAAATAGTGGAGGGGGTGAGTGAGCTCAACCAGCTTGTGTGGTATGGACCCATATGTGGCAGACTCCAACAACTTAGTCGCGTTTTATCTCATGGGCCTCTCTGGAATCAAGGAATCTTATTTGTCATCACCACACATGTGGTACATGAGGTGGGACGAAATTCTAATCCCCCGGTCCAGTTTACACCCTGATAGCAATTTTAAATACTTTAATAAATTATAAGACCTCTGCGAGAATAGGATTGAACACAGAATCTACAATATGGGACTTCGGACATAGCAGCAATGAAAATTCGGACTGCAAATAGTATAATAAAATATAAAGAACTACACGAGAAATAGGATTTAACTACACAGAATCTACAATATGGACACAGAATCTACAATATGGGACTTCGGACATAGCAGCAATGAAAATTCGGAGTGCAAGTGACATATTAATTGACATTTTAAAGTGACATTTTAAAGTGTGATATTAAAGTGAACAGTGCCGGTTAAATGAGAAAGTGTTTTCATTTGTAATTGTCCTTGCGTGTGTTTGAGAGTCTCACAGCTTCAGGAATGAAGCTGTTTCTCAGTCTGGTGGTTTTACACTTGATGCTCCGCAGCCTCCTGCCTGAGGGGAGCGGGACAAAAAGTGAGTGTGCTGAGTGTGTGGGGTCCTTCATGATGCCGGAGGCCCTCTTCCTGCATCTGGAGGTGTAAATGTCTGTGGTGCTGGGGAGGCTGACTCCAACAGTTCTCTGTGCAGCCTTCACCACTCTCTGCAGAGCTTTCCTGTCTGCAGCAGAGCAGCTTCCATGCCACACTTTGATGCTGGAGAACAAGACGATCTCCATCACACATCTGTAGAAGGAGGTGAGAACAGAGCCCCCGAGTCCAGCTCTTCTCAACCTCCTGAGGAAGTAGAGCCGCTGGTGCGCCTTCCTGACCAGAATGGAAGTGTTGTTGCTCCAGGTGAGGTTGTTGCTCAGGTGTACACCCAAGTACCTAAAGCTGTTGACCACTTCCACCGCAGATCCTCCCATGTGCAGGGGGAGGTGGGCATGCTTGCCCCTTCTGAAGTCCACAATCATCTCCTTGATGAGTTGCATGATGAAGCCGGTGTGCTCCAAGCAGCTGAGAGCAGAGATCCTATCTGTACTGATAGGTCAATATAGCTGTTCTTGAGGTGGAACTCATGAGATGATGCTAACCCTAACCTTTCCTTTAACGTTCAGCAGTGTGATTGAACAAAACTGACTGATTTCTTGTGAGTTCTCCTCTTTGGAGACCCTCTCCGTGCCATCAGACAACCAGAGCCAATCCTATACCATACGTTTACCCAAGATATCTTTACCACCTCCACTCATTCGCCTTCCTCAATCCTTTTGGAGAGAGTAAGGGGGAACCAGGTTTAACCTAAACCGGCTCGGTCTTGGTTGAGATGTAAAAACATCCTCCATATCTGCTACCTGGCAAAATCCTCCTACCTAACTTCCAACTATACCAATATAATTATTTACTGAAGTCCTCCCTATAAATCTTATAAAACCTGTGCCTCATCTCCACGATTCAATGACATCCCACTCTACACATTCACCTTCCTCAGTTCTTCGGGAGAGAGTAAGGGGGAACCAGGTTAGTCTAAACCGGCTCGGTCGTGGCTGAGATGTAAACACATCCACCACTTCTGTTACCTTGAATATCCTTTAACTTTCATGGGGTTACTCCTTTCCAATTATGGGGAATTTTCCTTCATCTTTATCTAGAATCTAATACAACACCTTTCTCTTATTTTTACTATTCCTCAGATGGAAACGTCACGCCCAATATCCGACTTCCAAACACTGGTCAGGATTATCTTCCAAATCCTTAAAACCAACCACCACCTCTGGCATGTTGAAAGAACAACCTACCTCACAGCTCCTACGACAAATCCTACAATGGCTCCAACAGGCAATACAACCAGATGGCCCTACATTGCCTACCGCAATATTACTCAAAGAAAACACTAGACGGGAGCCAAAAGACCCTTAAAATACTAAAAAAAAACTTTTACCTTCAGACCAAAATGGATCTAAAACAAGACATATGAAAACTACCAACTTTAGTTGGACATATGGTGTGGAAGGTGACCCCTCGCTGGTGCACTAAACGCTTCCCCCATCTCAGAACAGCAGTCATCCTACAAACAAAACATGAACTCATCAAATTAAACATTCCAAACATATTCACTATTATCCCACCAGTTTCAAACCCCTCATCCGAAACACAACAAAAAAGAAAAACCACCAATTCACCCCAGAACTCCCAATCCAACAAAAAAACGAAACAAAATAACACCCCTGCGAGCCACATCAACCCTACTCCTAACTCACCCATTAACTCTCCAACGAGCCCTACAAATCCCCTATTACCAATAACTCCACTCCCACGAACAAACACCCTGATAAATCCCAGTAGTACTCCACTCATTGAGTCTCCACCATCACCCTAACCCCAAATCCAACGGAGGGACACCCCACTAAATCCCAACAGTACTCCAATCTTTGAATCCACATCAATACCTGGACCCAAAACTCCGGAAATACACCTTAATAACCTACCCCTCCCTCTCTACCCACACATCAACAAACCCCATACTCCAATTTTGACCACCCTTATTAACCTTACAAATCGTCCCAACTGCGAGTCCCCATTTAGTCCATCCTCCCTTTCCTCGCTACCTGGAGGTTAACTCCGAAGAACCCCCACTGCATGGCCACCGAATTTCGTGACAGGTAGAATAGGCCCCCTTAAAAATGTACCACCAAACCAGACCAATACGGAAACATAAAAAGACAGCGTACTTGAATGGCTCAGTTGCCTTTCCATAGATCCAGGGCACTTCTGACCCAAATAGACTCATAGACGAACTCCTTCCTTTTATGGAGGACACTAACCTATTCACTCGCCACAACCACAATGGGAATAAGTGCCTAAACTGGTCTCTGAATCCCCGAAGGCCCATCATTGTGATGGGGGACTCAAACAGTAGTCCTGTAATTCGGCATCAACAATAAGGACCAGAAGGATCAGACACTTTTGAAAATTCATGTGCAATGCTTCCTCCATGTAGCAAGGGCCACCTTCCCATTTGCCAAAATACATATTCCACTCATCAACTTCTCCACAAACCTGGACTCCAAATCCAGAAACAACATCAGGACCCTTAACAACATTATCCAGGCTACAAACCAGTCCATCCCTCACCTCCCCTACCACGATTTTCAAACGGAAAGCGACAACATCCACTAGAAACCCAAAAAGCCCAGGCCATATGGAACCCCTGGATGCTTTTTTAGGGTTAAGCCACCTGTGCCTCCCACCGATAGGGAGGACAAAACAATAGTCAACCTTTCCACAGCACAGAAGCTCATATCCAATTGCTTCACAAAGGACTAACTTTTATTCCAACGACCACTATCACCCTAAACATCCATACCACTCTAGCCGGACACCTCCAGCATTACCAACAACAACTCAAATTATCCTCCTATTACGATAACTTGGAAAAAACAGACCTCCTTCCAATTAAACTAAAATCTTGCTGGGAACCTCCAGAGGAATATTTCTCAGATACCCTTAGAACCCTACTGAAAAAAGATCGTAAGGACATCTGTATCCATCCAGAAGGAAGAAAGGACTGGAGGAACTACAAAACAACACAACAATTGTCGTCAAACCACCGGATAAGGGCTCAGCAGTTGTCATCCGTGCCAAGAAGGACTATGTTCAAGAAGCCCTTAGACAACTCCAAAACCCCATGTACTACAGGAAACTTAAAAAAAAAACAATTTACCCCACAACAACCCAAAAAATCCATAAAACAAACACATTCTATATCTTAAGTGGACTAACCCACCCAGACCAAAGTGATGATGTGTACTGATGATGTGTCCTAAATTTCTCTGCATAACACCCACCTTATTCGATAATATTTAACTTTATACTTACCTTTCTATTATATTTTAAAACATAGTACGCATTATATAGTAATTTCTTTATCCATCGCTTGCTGTACCTACCACTTGGGTTAAACATAAGGAGGAGGACTCTTGAGTGACATGCCTCAACCTGTGCCTTTGACTCCCTACACCAAACTGTTTTGGTCATTGGACTGTTTCAGGGGAATATGTGGGACAGTGAACTGCAACAGGAGAGGGATGCCAAAGGGGCTGAGGCACATAATTTACACGCGTTGTAGTCCTGTTCCACACAGACCACTGAAGGTCTTTATTCAGGACATCATATCATCTTGGCTTGAAGGCGTCTCCATAAAGGATGGCAAAAAAGGCGGACGTCCTTTGATGCAGCAGGGAGAAATACCAAAAGGGTTTTTTGAACAACACTGGCTCTGCAACACAGACGAACGTCCAGATTGTGTTTTCTGTTCAGGTCGCACCTGCCCTGACAGACACAGTTCAGGTGCCGTCAGTGTGAAGTAGATCTTTGTGCTGTGCCTTGCAATGAACGATACCACACACTGAAAAACTTCAAGCAGTGCCATCTTGATCTATAAAATTATTAAAATTTCATAGGACCGCCAACCAGTGCTAAAAGATTATACAAATTGGATTAGTGAATTAATTTCTATCCCAAATTTTGTTTCATACTAAAAATATTTCACATTGACAGGTGACAATTTGCCCTTATATGAAACTGCTCTCAAAGACAGCCTTTTGAAATCTTTATAAGATAATTGACATTTTCCACTTTGGCCGCCACCTGTTAATAATCTAATTATATGACAAATCTACTTCTATCCCAAATTTAGGTTCATACTGAACAATTTTCTCATTGACAGTATTAGTTTATCTCTAACCACTTTAAAGTTATAGCCTTTCGAAATCTTGAAATCAAAACTGAACATTTTCCAATATGAAGCAGCTTCCCCTATCAAAAGTCAATCCTGGCTTAAATAGAGCATTCCGGTTTATTATTAAAAGAAGTCAAGAAAACCGCTGATGTTGGTCATGTTAATTTTAGAGTAATTAGTTTACTTTTTGCATACTGGTAGTGCCTGATCTCTCTCTGGCACGTGTTCATTTATCCATATGCAACACATCTGGAAAGAAATAATTTTTTCATTTTAGCTTCAGGCAGTCAGATTAAAAAACAAAGAAATAGTGTGGTGTTTGTGTTTAATATATTAATTATATGCATACAGCTTTTTCTACCATTGATTTGAATTTTAAAGGAACTTCAGAATATTGAAAGAACAGGTCAACAAGGTCTATAACCCTAAAAAGGAAAAACTTCATGGTTTCATGTTTATCTCTAGGGATTCAGCATTGATGATAATATAAAAATAAATATACGTTGTTAAAAATTCAGATTACTAACTTGGTCGATAATATAAAATTCAAAGAGATTTTAATCCTTTACAGTTTGGATGAGGAAGGCTAATGGCTAGATATTGAAACTACTAGAGCAATTAATCTGTAAGAGATTAATTCATACATCTCAATGTAAAATGGTTGCTACTCTTCCACCTCTTCGGAGGAATGTAAAATTGTAAATAATTAGAATAAGTTGACCCATTAATACTGACATAGTGCTTGGTGCATTCAGGTTTCTGAAAGAGAAAACAAATCAATCTGATTATAATAAATCACTTCACTTCAACTCTTTGAAGAGTGGGATCTCATGTTCAAATATTCACATTTGTTTTATTTTTCTGTTCAAACTGAGTTGTATTTATCGATCTATCTATTTTTCAAACTCGCTTATTCATGTTGGGTCGCAGGGGTGTATGCAGTTGGTAATAATAAGATGAATGGCTGAGGAGGAGAGAGATAGATTGACAGCAGACAAAAAAACAACTGAGATTACAGTAGGAAATGGCAGGGTAATACACGTTTCCCGTGGGGTCTTAAAAACTCATAAAAGCATTGAATTAATGAAATTGACCTTAAAAAGACTTGAATTCTGTATAGAATTCTGATATGCGGTTCTTAAATTTCTGCAGAATGTAACTTCTGCGTAACTTCTCGGTATTGCATTTTCCTCAAACGTTGTGCGGTAGTCGTGGATTGTCAACCGCTATTGCTTGGAACAAATAGCATAGCCTAAATAAAAAGTGGTGGAACCAATTATGCCCTGCGATGGACTGGCTACATGTTCAGGGTGTACCCTTGCCTCTCGCCCGTTGTCAGCTGGAGATAGGCGCCAGCAGACCCACCCTACCCCAATAGGGACAAGGGTGTACAGAAAATGGATAGATGGATGGATGGAACCAATTATTGAGAATGAATGCTGTCCCGGGTCGGACGCTGTAATAGATTAACTCTGGGCTGCCATCTCTCATGCATTGGCCCTGAGACCCACTCATTTGATCTGTTTCACACGCCACTCCTCCGATTTCCCACGCTGAATTAAACAAATGGTTTCATTGTTTTTTGCAAAAGGTTAAAAACAATTCCGGACGGGCTATAGGGAGAACCTGGAGCATTTCTGAAGCGCCGACCTAATATTGGCCTGCGTCACTCTTAAACATTGTTTTTTTTAAATGTGTGGATATCAGAGAGACAGGGCACTTACGCCAGCAGCATGTGAGGAGGGAAAGACGATTTGTTAATTTCGATTAAGACCCGCCCCAACAGTCCGTATCAACCACTCAGGTGTGGAGGAAGGGGCGTGGCATGTGTCTGCTGCCGGCAGCTAGCGCAGCTAGCGAGCGATGCTAGTCAGAACTAAGAGACTCTGACTCTTGAAGAGGAAGGAGAGGAAGAGGAATGGCGGCACATGCAAGGAGAGACACAAAAAGAAAAATGTGCTGGAGGAGGATGCGGTGAAATGCAGAAGAGTAACAGATTTTTTAATTAGTTTAATTTAAAAACATTTTGTGTTTAAAGTTTAAACACAGTCTGATGTCCAGAGACCCTCAAAGGTACTTGAGCACAAAACCAGCACAAAGAACCAGCGAGCAAGCAGGGGGAAGGCTTACTGGGAGAAGGTGAGGAGGTAGGAGATGGAGCTGAGAGACGGTAAGGAAAGCAGACGATCCAGCAGGTGAGTCAATGAATGAATGAGGCTTAAGTATTGGGGAACAGGGGGTGGAGTGGTGGAGAAGATGATTACATGATTGAGAACAGATGTAAATTATGAAAAAGGAGCTGAAGGAAAACACAAGAGAGAATAGAGAGCAGGAGGGAACTTGAGAACAAAAAAAACAAAAAAAACTCTATTAGATAGAAAATAACCTAAAGAAAACAATAACAAATAATACCAATAATGATAATAATAAAACAGAACAACTATAGTAAACTAAACAAAGCAAAAACACAGATCATGACAATAGGTCTAGCCTTGAAATAAAAAATTGGGATTTTAAAGTCACTGATAATAATAATCTTACCATTATCATGTATATGAACACAAGACCAAATCAGTGAGTCTAGTGGGTTAGGTGGAGATGTTCCCTACCTAAGGATGTTGGTTCAAGTCCCTTCTCTCATTCTTTTAACTGATTCAGAGGTTTTTATTTTATAGTCCACCAAATAAGCTTATAGTAAAACATGACCTGTCAAAATATTGAGCTATTACTTAAGGTGCGCACTGTTCTAAGGTTGAATCTGCAGCCCAGAGTTGTTTTAATAATAAGAGGTTTTTGCACCTCTTGCTTGTTTTCTGTGGTCTATGCAGGGATGCTGTGGTGTTATGTTACATTATTCTTCCATGTGGCTTTACATAGTCCACGTTTTCAAATTTATTTGGGAGATAATAAATTATGCTTTTTAAAAAATGTTCTTTACCGGTAAGTCGGTGAAATAGGTATTAAGTGTTTATGAAAATAGTCTTAAAAAGGTCTTTAGAAGACTTGAATTTGACTTGAAAAAACCTGTAGGAACCCTTTAATAGTATAAACTAGTCAACTAAACTTGGGCAAAACAGGACATGAAATTATTTACACAGTAATGAATGCTGAACACACTTCTGATAATAACGAAAACCAAGAACACGAGCCATGACAGTAGAGACAGCCATTTAATTTAAGTTGTCACTGTTAGAGTTAGTTTGACAGCCCTGTTCTAAACTGTTGAAAGTCAGTGCTGGGGTTGACATCACAAAATTGAAATAACCAAGTCTTATTTATTTCTAGATTTCAATATGTTTGATAATATTGGAGAGGTTAGTAGGAACAACGTTTGACACCACTGCTTAAATCAGTTCATAGGTGGGGGTTATTGCAAAGTAATGTTAGGTTTAGGGGCTAGTTTAACCTGTTGAGTGTCATGTTCAAGTAGGTTGGGTTATTTCAAAATGAAGTGAATGACCAACGTCTCGGCTTTGCCAGCACAAAAGTCTATCTTAACTTAAAGATGCAACATCCCAATGTATTTGTGGTAATATCTGATTATTTTAATCATGTATTGCTCTCTGAAAGTTCCACAGAGAGGGGAAAGGGCGGAGGGAGCAGGACATCTTGTTTAAGAATTTCCAGGAGAAGTTGAAAATTCAAAATACAATTGTTCTGGGTCAGGCCGACTCATCGTTTTGTATCCGTCTTAAAAGCTCTCCCAAGTGCTTCTGAATGGCAAATTGCAAGGTGCCAAATTCCAGGTCCTTTTTCCGCCAACTGTGAGCATACAACTTTCTCCAAGATTCATCCCAGCCTGCGATACTGTGCAAGGATCACATCCAGTTTCTGATTCTGCTAACATAACATCTAAGTTAGAGTGTTGATCACTCTGCAGATTCCCTCACACATGCTGGGCAGCCTCACATTTCCCAGAACAGCTGCTGATGTCCATTTAGTATCTGTAAAAAACTCTCCCATCTGGACATGTTGGTTTCCATTTACTATGCCTTCCCACTGAAAAATTTTGATCAATTGTGTTGAGAGACCAGCTCACCAAATCCATAATTTGCATTTTGTAAGATATGCAAAGAGGTGCTCTAAAAGAAAGACAAATATTCAGAACTGAAGCAGGAAGGACAGGAAACTGACAGGGTTTTGAGTTTAAGCTCTGACTTCAACAGGAAACGACTCAGTAGACAAACAATCAGTTAAAGTGATTTTTTTACAATGGTGAATATGAATGTGCACAGGAATGATGACGGCTCTGGAAAAGGGAATCCAAGGAGCAACATGAGGAACCGGGGGTGCTAGATGAGACCAGACAGGCGAGTAGGTTTATTTTCTTACTTGAGATGAGATGGTTTACTCCCAGTTAGAGATGACCGGATCTGGGAGAAGAAAAAGGGATAGAGCAAACCGTACTTCTTGAGGACCTTTTGGTCCCTCAGTTTTTTTGTTTTTTCAACAAGATATTACAGAAATTCAATAAGTCTTTTGTGGAGAGTGTTATGTCTTGTTCCATCATCTGCTGTGGTAGTAAAGGGTGTCTAAGGGTCTTTAAAAGGCTTTAAAACCTGATAAAATCAGCTGGTTCCATTCTGGGGACGACAGTGAAACCACTGGTGATGATTGTGTAAAGACAGCTTTTACATAAAACCAGGGAATTAATAAACATTTTTGCGAATGGATTGAATTAAATATAATTGCTATATCAGCCAGTTTTAACAGTAATCCTCTGAGACTAAATCTAACAAAGATGAATTAGGTTTTTAAGTAATGACAATGAGAAAGGACATTTGATAGATGTTTGAAGGATTTACTTACCAGACAAGCCAAGGGACAC
The DNA here is from genome assembly GCA_032876305.1 of Orestias chungarensis. Taxonomy (NCBI): domain Eukaryota; kingdom Metazoa; phylum Chordata; class Actinopteri; order Cyprinodontiformes; family Cyprinodontidae; genus Orestias; species Orestias chungarensis. The sequence continues at coordinate 221,959 of JAVLVB010000464.1, forward strand.
TACTTCCCGGTCAGAGGTTAAGGTACTGAAGTGGAAAATTGTAATGCTTTTCCCCCAGTGTCCTTAAGAGGACAAAAAAGGAAAGGTATACTTCAAACAAATAAATAGCAGCAATTTCAAGGTGTCGTACCCACTTCATAGCAGAGGATTGATCTTGCTAGTTTAGCCCAGAGGAGGACAAACTGAATGACTCTCCTTTTTGGTGTCCTTTATGTTGCTATTTTTTTTAGGTTGTTGATGGTTTGCCTGTCTCTTTACTGGTGCAAGCAACGCTTCCACATAGAACAACTGCATTTTTTTATCTAATTTTGGGGCATTTTTTAAATGTTTTTGCTGTGCTTTAAATTGTATGTTAAATACTATGAGCCCCTTTTTACTTCAGTTGTTTGATCAAAGTTTGCATAGTTTGCACTGATTATTTATCAAGCAAAACTGAACTTTTAATAGACTGGCCTTAGGAGTAAATGATTTGATTAAGTAATTTGATTACACAAAATCAGTTGGTTAAAGAGATCTTCTCAAATCCAACAAACTAGGAGAAAAGTTTTTTTTTACCAATTATGTCATGATCTCTGTTGTTTTGTTATTGCTTTAGTTATTTATTTCCTCCTGGTTTTGGTTATTTATATGTTATAATAGTTTTATGTGATGTATTGCTTTCTTTGCTTATCTGGTAGTTTCTGTTAATATTATTATTATTCTAATTATTATTATTGTTTGTGTTGTGGTTCTGTTTTATCCCATTGTTCTGCACATCTCTTCTGTTTTTTACTCCTCTCTCTCCCCCCCAGCTTCTCACATGGTAATCAGCTGCATCAGATTTCACTAATTAGTTCTCCTCATTTTACTTTCCACTCACCCTCTATAAAATTTTCTCTCCTCTGCTTCCTCCCCACGGGATTACTGCCCAGTGTTATCTGTTGTTTCCTGTTTCTCCGTGTTATGCCTCCTGTTGTTATCCAGTCTTCCCCAGTATGTGTTTCCTCCCTTCTACTCGTTGCGTCCTATGCTGGTATCTCTCCATTCATATTCCTCTATTAATTTATCAGGTTTGCTTTTTCTTCCAGTGATTTCTCAGCTTGTTTGCCCCGTAACTTTATTTTATCTATTCAGTTCCTTTGTTTTTGTGTTGATTTTCTTTAGTTCCAAGGTTTTTCCTTGGTCCTCTGTGCCAGTTACATTATTTTTTGTTCATGTTTAGTATTCATCTCTTTCAATAAATTTATTTTTTCCTCTATCATTACATCTCTGTGGTGGTCCATTGCGATACTCTACCCCAACAGCATAATCCAAGCTTTTAGGTTAAGCAAATAACTTTGTAGTTTTTGTATGTACTTTTTTGGGATAAACGAGATGTGTCTTTTAAGCTGAAATCCTTTTTATTATTTGCTATTGTCACCTTATCTGTGACTTAGCATTATCTTCAATGGTTACATACATAAATCAGTTTATTATCATGCTACTGAACAGCAAGCTGTTCCAATACAAATACAACTTTTTTTAACCTTTTCTTTAGACTTCGGCCCCTAAACACGGTAAATGATGTGTGCTTTTATGCTTTAGACCTTACTAAAATAGATTGGAGAAGGTTTGCATTTGGACATAAGAGAGAGTTTCAGGGAGAGAAGTCTGGGTCTCCCTTCTTACAGTGCTGCCCCCACGTGGAAGACAATGGATGGATATATTATTTAAAATTTCCATCCATTTTCTATGCACCCTTGTCATTAATGGGGTCGGGTGGGTCTGCTGGCGCCTATCTCTAACCAATGAGCGAGAGGAAGGGGTACACCCTTGACAGGTCGCCAGTCCTTCCCAGGGCAACACAGAGACATACAGGACACACAACAACTCCTAAGCACACTCACACCTAAGGACAATTTAGAGTGCCCAATCAGCCTAACAGTCATGGACTGTGGGAGGAAGCCGGAGAACACGGAGAGAACCCACGCATGCACAGGCAGAACATGCAAAGTCCTTGCAAGGTGGAATTGAACCCAGAGCCTTCTTGCTGCATGGCAACAGTGCTATCCACTGCAACACTTTGCAGACACAATGGATGGATATATTATTTAAAATTTAAATAATATATTTAAAAAAAATCATTTTAATTTTAATCAATATTATTGTATAATGTGCTTTTAGAATGAATTATTTAATTGAATTAAAATTTCATCTATAAAACATTTGTTTGTTTTGCATAACTGCATTAACCCACTGTGGAATTTGTGTGGTTCTCTCCAAGCACAAACAAATGCGGATTAGTTAGACTGAGCCTTTTTTTATTCTTGAAGCGTTCAAGCGAAAATAGAAACTCAAACACAATGTTCATTGGTACAGCAGCTCACACAGTCTATTAATCCCCTGCCTCCGTCGTCATAGCTCCACCAGATTTTAGCTCGTCCTTCACCTGCACCACACACATATCCAGTTCCGGTGAGGTCACTAAATAAATGATACCACGTGACATGGTAGTTTGCCATAGTAGAAGTAAGATCCAAAATGGCGCCGGAGTGTCTGTGTCGCAGCTTGACTCTTTTAAGTTTTGTTTATTTTGGGTTAATTCTTTCATGTCTCATAAGGAACTTTGACTCTCTGCTGGTTTATAACCGCCAGGACCTACTTAAGATCAAAGTAGCAGTACAATCAAACTTGATCCATGATGCAAACAAGTCCGATTCTTTTTACCTGGCTTATCTTCCGGAGTACCTCATCCGGGCAAGCATCCCTCTGCCCAGGAAACGCAAACGCTGAGGAGTACGAGGTATTGGGCACTATTGGCTCCTTTGTCAGGGATATAATTAACAAAAGTCTGCTCATGGGCGCTGTTCCCATATTTTTTTTTAAAGAATGTAGTTGAACCTCTAATGAAAAGAAACGGTCTGGACCCCTTGGTTTTAGCGAATTATCGTCCGATTTCTAAAGGAACACTGGTTTCCAAGATTTTAGAGAAATGTGTCCTTTCCCAACTACATCCATTTTTAGACACCAATGGCATTTTATACCCGTTCCAGTCAGGCTATAAAGCCTTCCATAGTACTGAGTCTGCACTTCTTGTGGTTTTTAATGACCTACTTTTAATGACTGATTCTGGTAACTCTGCCATTTTAGTGCTCTTAGATGTCACAGCTGCTTTTGACCCAGTGGACCATGCAATTCTTTTATCACGTCTGGAAAACTGTGTGGGTGTCTGGGGGGCAGTCCTTAAATGGTTTCAGTCGTACCCGAGTGAGAGGTCCTTCTCTGTCAGGCTCGGGGACTCCACCTCATCCTTTTTTCCTCTCCATTGTGGAGTCCCTTAGAGTTCAATCCTAGGGCCAGCTTTCTTTGCCTTGTACCTGCTTCCACTCAGAGAGATTTTTAGAAAATATGGCATGTCTTATCACTTTTATGCAGATGACTGCCAAATGTACATGCCAGTCACAAAAAATAGCCATTGCCCCGTGACATCCCTACTTAGCTGTCTAAATGACGTCAAGGCTTGGTTGGCCCAAAAACTTTTAAAGCTAAACGAGGGAAAGACTGAAGTTATGATCCCTTCAAACTTACGTGTGTCCCAAAGTCAAAAGCCTTGGCGTCACTTTGGACAGTGATTTTAAACTGGAAAAAAAAGTTAATGCAGTTTTAAAATCAAGTTTTTATAACCTTCAACTTTTATCAAAAGTCAAACCTTTTTTATCTTTTAATCTTCTGGAACAAGTTGTGCACGCTTTTATCTCTTCTCGTCTGGACTACTGGAATGCCCTATACTCTGGTGTCCGTAATACGGCTCTTTCCTGTCTGCAGTTAGTCCAGAACTGTGCGGCAAGACTTTTAACAGGGGCCAAGAAGCACAAACACATCACCCCTATTTTAGCTTTACTGAACTGGTCCCTGTATGTTTTAGAATAGATTTTAAAATCTATTCTCCAAAATACATTTCTGATTGCCTCCATTTTTATACTCCATCGCGCGCTCTGAGGGCCAGTCCCAGCTCAAGGTCCCTAAGACTAGACTTAAAACTAGAGGGGACAGGGCGTTCTCTGTTGTTGGTCCCAGACTCTGGAACGCTCTGCCCCTCTGTGTTCGAACTGGCCTCACTGTGGAGTGTTTTAAGTCTCGTCTGAAGGCCCACTTTTATTCTTTGGCTTTTAACACTGTATGAGTTGTATGGTCCTATGTGTCTTTTACTGTTTTAGCTGATTGTCTTATTTTATTTTTAATTTTGTTATTTATTGTATTTTATTGTTCTTTTTTATTATTTTAGTTTAGTTTATGTCTTGTTTTTTTTTGTTTTTTATCATGTATTTTATATGTGCAGCACTTTGGTGGACATGTTCCTGTTTGGATTGGATTGGATTTGCAAAAGCAGCTAAGACATTTGAGCATGCATGCATATGCTACGTATGCATGCATGCTCAAATGCGCATCAGTTAACCCTTTGGGCGGCAGAGTTTTTTCAAGAAAATATACAATTTTGATTTCAAGATTTCTAAAGGCCATAACTTTAAAGTGGTTTGAGATAAAGGTATAATGTCAATGAGAAATATCTTCAGTATGAACCTAAATTAGGGATAGTAGATTTTTCATGTAATTAGATTATTGTGACATCAACAGGTGGCGGCCAAATTGGAAAATGTCAATTCATCCTTCAGAAAAAGAGAAATGAAATCAATGGGCTCAGAATTTGTCAGATCGTCTCCACAATACCCAGCAAAATTTCAGATCCACTTTTGATACTCTTCCTCTTCCCTCAAAAACTGCCATCCATCATCATCATCACCGCTGTAATTTACGGTGCGACATTGAACGGGGCAGTGAACGTCACCATTAGCGGTGGGTTTTTTTCCGCGGTTTCTTCCGTGTCTGTAACGAAAACCGCGGTTGTTTTCATCCCCACTACATTCACCCCTACTTGCTGTGTTATGAGCCCATCTGACCACGTCCCCTGCTTGCAAATGCATCACGCATCACGAGTAAAAGGAAAAGCAATCTTTTGCTCTGCTCTCGTTTTTTACAAACTCTTTTTACTCAAAAACTTTGAATCGAACCATGTCCGCAATTGCTGCTCAGATTACAGGCACATATGTCCCCTAACCCCTGGTGAAAAGTAGTAACAAGATCAGCAATGTTGCTTGTCGCAATTTTGCGACTTGGCGCTTAGAGGGTTAACTTCCTGGTATGTCAATCAAAAGACAAATGATGGATGTGGCCATCTACTTTTCAAATCAGGTTTATTAATTAATCCCAGGCCAACTAATAGTTCTAGTTCTTTTGAACATTTAACCCTTAGCCTTCATCATCCAACCTCTTAAATAATAAAACCACTTCTGTTTGTTATTTTGTATCGTCCGCCATGTCCTTACTCTGAATTTATAGATCAGATCTCAGATTTTTTATCTGATATAGTGTTAAACACTGATAAAATCATTATAGTGGGAGATTTTAACATTCATGTTGACACCAAAAATGACAGTCTAAATGTAGGCTTTACTGCCATTTTAGACTCAATTGGCTTCACTCAAAAAATCCAAACACCTACTCACTCTCTTGGTCACACTTTAGACCTTGTGCTGACTTATGGCATTGAGTGTGAAAAAATTATAGTGCTGCCTCATAACCCTCTCCTTTCTGACCATTTTTTGATAACTTTTGAGTTCTTTTTCACCGAGTACTTAAAATCTGAA
>JAVLVB010000464.1:235245-248196 GCA_032876305.1 Orestias chungarensis
CGGCCTCTGCTCCTCCACGCCGAAGTCCGGAGGAGCCGTAGTCTGCCCAGTTTTGCTCTGATGTTATTATCTAGGTTATTAGTGACCAAACTGTCCTTAAACCTACAAAGTTCAGTCCGTCCATAACTCATACGCATAAGGCGCATAAGTTTGGGCTCGGAACCGACGTAAAAACTACGTAACTCAGGGTGTTCACTAGTAGCGTGAGAAGCCGCTGCACTACTGTGCGCCGCCATCTTGTTTTCCGCCATAACAACTTCAACTGTACAGAAGTGTGTGTTGTCCTACAGTCCAGGGCAATATATTACTGTTGAGCAGTTATTTCCAACAAAGATTCATTGTCCCTTTCTGCAACAAAGCTGAAGTTGGCTTCCGATTCCAGCTTCAAATTCGAGAATGGCTAAAGGGCAATTCCACTCAAATTTCACGACCTTCAGCACATTTAATCTTCTCTAGATAAAAAAACTACAAAACATAAACACTTCAAACCTAGACTGGATTATTCTGAAGATATGCAGAATATTTAAAACCAGCTTTTTGATTTGTGAAACCTTTCTCTGATTTGTGAAACTTCAATAAAGGCCCAGTTTCAGCACTTTTTTAGTATTTCCATGACACTTGAACTGATCTAGCTTCAGAACTAGAAAACATAGACACTTCAAACTTGCACTGGATAATTCTAAACTAGTTTTAGAATATTTAAATTCGGCTTTTTGATTTGTGAAACCTTTCTCTGATTTGTGAAACTTCGATAAAGGCACAGTTTCAGCTATTTTTTTAGGTTCTGCATCACACTTAAGTTTCAGTCTTAATGCAGTACATTGCATCCAATTCTGATAAATCTGATTGTTCAATATGTTTGGCTAAATAAAAGATTTAGATATGACTTATCAATATATTCCTGCAAAAACGTATAATGTTGCAAGGGCAGGTAACGAAAAATGCTGGGAACATGCTCTTGTTCTGATGCCAGTTTGTTTCAGCCTTCATCAAATCTCATGTACAAGGGCTGGTAACATCAGAGGTTTTTGCATTACAATAGGGACAGTTAACAAGGTAGAGTTAATACACAAACTTGAAGAGGGGAGAGGGGCTTGCAGGAAACATGACATTCAGGTTTCCTACTATCCAGTTTTGACACTTGCAGTGTTAAACTGGATAGCATCAAATTCACCTCTGGTAACTATGTAAAGAACCGTGGTGTTATTTTTTTATCACGATATGTTATTAAAGTCCCATATGAAACAGGTTTCTAAGATTTCCTTTTTTCACCTCAGGAATATAGCCAAAATTAGAAATATTCTATCTAGGACTAATACTGAAAAACTATTCCATGCATTTGTTATTTCAAGCCTGGACTAGTGTAACTTTTTATTAACAGGGACGCTTAAAACATTGAGTTAAAAGTCTTCAGTTGATCCAAAACACTGCAGCAAGAGTTCTGATGAAACTTAAAAAGAGAGATCCTGTCTCCCCTAAATTAGCTTCTCTTCATTGGCTTCCTGTCAAATGCAAAACAGATCTTAAGATTCTTCTTTTGAAATATAATCAAGCTTCATCATAAATCAGACATATCATTTCTCCATATGTCCCTAACAGAACACTTTGCTCTCAAACTGCAGGTTCTAGTGGCTCCTAGAATCTGTAAAAGTAGAATAGGAGGGATGTTTAGTCATCAGGTTTCTCTATTGTGAAACCAACTTCCAGTCTTTGTCCATGAGGCACACACCCTCTCTAATTTCAAATAAGCAGTTTGTTCTTGAGAGGTTCTAAGATAATTTCTTTTCAGAGCAGAAGATGCAAGGAGATGACACGAGGAGAGGAAACATAGGGGTACCCAGGCATTAGGAAGCAACTGAGCAAGTGAGTAGGACAGACACAGGTGTACAAAGATCTCAACACAGGTGCTTGAGAATAGGAACCTACTCAAAGAAAGTGAGTGCAGCTGGATGTGACTATATGGTGGCAGGCTGAGGGAATGAGAGAAACAGAAAAGAAACTGAAGATCACGGGGGTCAACAAATAATTAAAGATAAACTAGAATATTATACATACTAAATACGTCAGGTGAAACCAGAAATTGGAACAGACCATGTAAGAATCTACCAAATTGATTGGATTTATCAGGATTTATGGATAAATAAAGTTGAGTATCATCAGGATAATAGTTTTCTTAGCTATCATTTTGCTGGATAAAAACACTTCAGCGATCATGCTCTGAGCTACAACCAGTGCTTCTTTGCTTACTGAGGTAGCAGTTGTGTTTGGAAGGATGCCAAAAAATGTTGTTTTAATAGATTCAAGTTTATCTATAAAGAATTCCATAAAGTCATTACTACTGAGAGCTGGAGGAATTGATGGCCTAACAGAGCTTTCACTTTTCGTAAATATTGCAACTGTACTAAAAATAACCCTAAAATTATCCTTATTCTTCAGTATCAATGATGTAAAATATACAGATCTAGATTGGTGAAGGCTCCTTTTATACAAAAGTAGACTGTTTTTACAAGATAAGTAGGCCTTTTTTAGAAGTCAAGAGGACCATTTATTCTTGAATTTCCTATTGTTCTCCTTCAAATACACATTTCTGAATTAAACCAAGGAGCCAACCTCCTATGAGTAATTAGTTTTCTTTTTAAGGGGGCAACACTTTCAGATGCTATACGAAATAAGGACATAACACTATGAACAAGAGCATCAATTTGTATAGGGCATCCGATTCATAAGAAATTACTAATTGAATAGATTCTTTAAAGGTTATAGCAGCAGTGTCTGATGGATACCTACTATACAGAAATGTTTAAATTTTGAGTACTCACTACAAAATAACTCAAAAGTTATTGCTTTTTATTATACGTTTTAACACACAATGCCATATGTCAGCAAAACTCTAAAGTGTAGCAAAAAGAGTGGGTTGGTGCCTGGATTTTTTGAGTGAAGCCAATTGAATCCAAGATGGCAGTAGAGGCTATATTTAGGCTGTCACTTTCAGTGTAAACATGAATGTTAGAATCTCCCTCTATAAAGACTTTGAAGAGAGAGATCTTATGTTCAATAAGCCAGATTTAGTAGGTGTACATTTCTGTTCAAACTGAGTTTTTTATATCTTAATGTGAAGATTGCTCTTTATAGATTGATCTTTAATCTATTTGGTGTTGGTCGTGGGTAAGACACTTTCTCAATAGGATAATGGGTAGGTGACAGTACAGTAGCTGCAGAGAGGTATTTTAAGCGGCGACTCCTGTTCCTGGTTTCTCAGTAATTTGAGGAACTTATAAATTGGCCATATTTCTACAAAGAAGAGCTGTTCTGTCCAAAGTGGGATGGATGCCCTCTCCGATCACACCATGTTTTCCCAAAAAGGTTCGGCAGTTATCAATGTAACCCAGCGGTCGAATTACAGCATGCCGTCACTGGTCCAATCAGGCAGGGGACCAGAGAAAACTACAGAGTCCGACATTGTTTTGGCATGTCACACCAAAGCAGCACTAGTTTTAGTGACCTCTGATTAGCGAAACCGGATGTCATTACCGTCAGCATGAATAAAAAACTTACTGCATTTAAATTTTATTTGGAGAGGGGCTAAAAGGTTGTTTAAATTAATTAAAGCCTCATGTATTCAGAGCACGCAACAGTCTTCCGTTTGCAGATGTTAGGAAAAAAATTACATAAAGTATGGTGTAGGGAGAACAACACAGCATATAAATTGTCCGTAAAAGTGGAAAGTTTTTACCTGGTCTCTAAGAAAGATGAAATGATTAAGATATCTGATATGATTTTTGTTTGGCTTTAGGGCAAGCAAAGTGAAAACTGCTAGAGAACACTTTTCTTTCAGCTCCTCAACACACTCTAATTAGCTTGTTTTCATTTGAGGGACCTAAATGTAGAGAAAAGTGAGAGATGGGGTGAGTTGTATTTTAAAAGCTTGGAGAAATAAAGTGGCACCTGCATATATCATAATTATTGTACTCATACAAATAATTAGCCCTAGGAATAAGGACCACATTTTTGTTTAGAAACAAGCATTGCGGGAAAAAAATTAGTAGTGAAGGTCAGCGTGAAGGAGAAGTAGACAAACTGAATGTTTGTAAAAGAAAGAGGGATGAGCTAAATCGATAAATATCACTCGGACTGATTGGACCTAATTAGAGACATAGTGCAGCATTCTGAAAGAGTCTGGCTGGAATTGAGTAGCCCAAGCTGTCAGAGCCAATTAGGCAGCTGTATTATTGGAGCAGAGGAAAAACACAGAATAGATTAAGCTTTGTGCCATTGTCTGAAAGTACCTGCGCGTGTTTGTTGGTATGTGCGTGTTTTAGTATTTGTTACTTTCTAACACCCTTTTTTCCCCAACAAACACCACATTGCGAGGGATCACTGCTCAGTATAGGAATGAAAGCCCCAGGCCATAAGAAGAAGTGATGTTCTTGGATAAGGGGCAAGATTTAGGGTGTAAAATGAGTCTATGCTAGGGATGATTGAGGGTTAGCCAATATTTTGGTTTAGTGTGAGAATCAGGATGAGGCTATAAAATCAAATTAAAAATGAAGGAAATCTATACAAAATCTTAGTTATATTATTCCCAGATGGCATGCTTCATAGTACACACACATGTTATGTTTCTCTGTCCTTGTGGGGACTTTCAATTGGCCTAACACATACATATGCACGTATTGTACGTTTTTTTATGTGTAAAAATATTCTATTGTGTGATAAACTATAATATTCCAACAGTGATATAATTTGCCACTTATCATGCACTCATGGGTCTCAATCATCCAACAATTCAGCTGTCAGCTGGTGGGTAAACAGCTGTGGAGATACCCTAAACTCAAACACTCTTACTTGTACTGATACCCTTCGATCTCAAAGCTCTGTGTACATCTGGACAAAAATTTGGAGGCCAGTTTTGGATGCAATGATTGCGGCTCTAAGTAATCACTAGTGCAGTTGCTATAATGATGGAGTCTTTAGAGTTTGGACTGAAACTACAAAAAGCCTTAACGAGAGAAAAAAGCTAAGAGTTGTCCCAGACGGCAGCAAAAAGCAGCCCACAGGCTCATGATTGGCATTTGGTGAAATGCAACGTTAATAACTTTATGGTTATCTTATATTTAGTCAAGACATTATTTTGGAAAATTATGCAAATTATATAATCATACAAACTTTACTTTCTTACTGTTCTTATAAAAGATCTGGTCCAGATGGACCATTGTCATCTGTCTGATGAAAGCGGGGTGAACAGACCATGTCCAGGGTGAAAAGGGTCAACTGGAATCCAAACTGCCAGGCCAAAATTCCTGAGGTGTACAGTTCCTCTAGAGGTTAGAGATTCTAGCTTATCACTTTCTCACCAGTCCACATGATGTGCTGTAGTCTGAGTCTGTCCCTTGCTTAGGATCAAGTGAACCACATGATGATTTAGGGCATGAGAATGGGCTTGATGATGGCTGAGCTGAACTGCACCGTCATCTAACTTGGTAGTTAGCATCAGTAAACATATTCGTATTGTGTGTGGCAGCACTGAACATCTCCCAGTTTGTGGACTCAAGTGTGGACTGTATCTGTGCAGTTTCTCCACAGCATAGCTAGTCCACATAAGATCTCCTCGCTACAGGTTTGGCAAATTTCAGTATCGTTCTGTAAGCGGGGACCAAGTATACCATTACGTGGGATGAAAGTCTGAGACCTGCTTGGGGTGGATAACGATAGGCTCCACCCACAGTAACCCAACAGGGATCCTAAATGTTCTGTGCTCTGATTAGGCATCTTATAAACTGTTTGCATTTTGGTATTTCACAGCTTAGGTTCCTTTTATTAAAGCCTAGACTAACGAGTCTAGGAAAGACAGCTTCTTTGTTCATATACGTCAGCCAGTGGGATGTAAACACCGGCCAAAATGAATGACGCAAACTCAAATGCAAAGTGAAGTAGCTCACAGTTTATGAGGACGTATTCGAGAACAGGAGAACAGTGTAGGGAAATAACATGTAGTGTCACTGCACCAGCTGCTGTTAATGTTGAAACAGACGGACAATGAATTATGTTAGCTTTTGTGGGTCCCTCACCTTATGTGCTCAGATATTTCCTCTGTGTAGGAAATAGGGAGTTTTACTTTTTGCATTCTCTGCTAAGAAGAATCAGAATCAGGCTTTGTTGGCCAAGTATGCTCACACATACAAGGAATTTGTTTTTGGTTACACAGATGCTTGCAGTGCACGAAAAATACAGTAAAGACGATCTTATACACACAGCTCACTCTCTCTTTACACACACATTAATACCCGTAAACATATAGAACATCGTAGCATTTAGCATGCATAATTTATATTGTAATTTAAAAAAAAGGTGCAGTTTTGTGCAGTATAAAAACTATAGAAGTTATAGATGATGGGCTGAAGCGTCGGCCTGATGGAAGGCACCGAAACAGGTGATGGCCAGGGTGAAACGGGTCAGTGATGATTTTCTCTGCACGCTTCCTGGTTCTGGAGGCATGCAGGTCCAGCAGTGCGGGCAGCTTTGCAATCTCTTGGTGTCATGTTTGTGATAGCACTGCCCCACACTGTGATGGATGTGGTGATGATGATCTCTATGATGGCTGTGTAGAACTTCACCATCACCTCTTGGGGTAGGTTGAACTTCCTCAGCTGGTACAGAAAGTACATCCTCTGTTGAGCCCTCTTGATGATGTAGTTGATGTTGCTGTCCCACTTCAGGTCCTTGGAGATCGTTGTGCCCAGTAACTTGTAGGACTCCACAGCCATCACAGTCCTGTATAGGACGGTAAGTGCTGGCAGGGTTGGGAGGGTCCTCCTGAAGTTTTTCAGCTCCAGATTGTTCTGACTGCTTTAGAGGACAACCTGATCAACCACCTATCTGTAAGCAGACTCATCACTGTCACTGAAGACACCAATGACTGTTGTGTCATCTGCAAACTTAAGGATTTTAACAGAGGAGTCCACGGAGGTACAGTCATTTGTGTACAGCGAGAAGAGCAGTGGGGAGAGTACACAACCCTGTGGGGCACCCTTGCTGATGGTTCGGGTCCTTGAAGCATACTTTCCCAGCCTCACCTGCTGTTTTCTGCAAGTAAGAAAGTCAGTTATCCACTGGCAGGTGGAGGCTGGTACGCTGAGTTCAGTCAGTTTGCTGTGTAATTGTCCTGGAATAACTGTGTTGAAGGCTGAGCTGAAATCCAGGAACAGAATGATCGCATAAGTTCCTGGGTGATCAAGGTATTGGAGGACGAAGTGGAGACCCATGTTCACTGCATGGTCCACCGAACGGTTGGCCCGATAGGCAAATTGCAGGGGGTCAAGCAGGGGGTCCGTGATTTCCTTAATGTGGTTGAGAACCAGTCTTTCAAAGGACTTTATGACCACAGAGGTCAGGGCAACAGGTCTGTAGTAATTTCGTCCTGTGATAGTTGTCTTTTTAGGAATGTGTATTATTGTGGAGCTTTAAAAACAGCACGGAACAACACACAGCTCCTGTGATCTGTTGAAGATCTTAGTAAAGACAGGTGCAAGCTGGTCTGCACAGGTCCTCAGGAAGGAGGGAGAGATTCCATCAGGACCTGGGGCCTTCTTGACTTTCTGTTTTTTAAGTCTCGCAGATCTTGAGGGCAGGCTGGATGGGTGGCTGATAGTCAGATGGGTTTGAAGTGGTGTTGGATGGGGGCTCGTTGCTGGGCTATTCAAACCTGCAGTAGAATCTGTTAAAGTCGTCGGCCAGTTGACGATCTCCCATCGTCTATGTAGGTGGCCTTTTGTAGCTGTTGATGTTCTGCAGACACCTACAGGCGGTTGATGACTCATTTCTGGACATCATGCTGCTTAGCCCGTTGGAGTTCTTCTCTGCAGCTTTGATCTGTTTAGTTAGGGTGTTCCTTGCCTGGTTGTACAGCGCCCGATCCCCACTTCTATATGCTACCTCCTTAGACCGGCGCAGCTGTTTCAATTTGGCATTAAACCAGGGCTTGTCATTGTTGTATTTAATGTGAGTCCTGGGGGGAACACAGATGTCTTCACAAAAACTGATGTAAGATGTCAACAGCAACAAGCACAACTGATGAAAACTCCTGCGGTCTACAGTTCAAGAAAAGCAAATTTCAGATTAGGGCTGCATGTTCTCATTAACACACATTAAGATAGCTGAAGCAATGTTTATATGGAAAGAAAATATTTATTCTACAGGTTTTGTCATTATATGTAATTGGTAGTTAGTGTTCTTATGATCTTAATATCAGTGATTATCATAACTTCATGTGATCAAATAATCTGTTTCAGTGTTCTCCGATTAGGCTGCATGCTTTACTGTATAAAACTTTATACTATTCTATATTTATTTAAGGTATACAATTCATTCATTATTTATTTTCTCTCATCGCTTCCCCTTTTGCCTGCAATCCTCCTCTGGTTCCCTGTTGTCACTCTCTCCCTCAGCGATTCCCCTGATTATTTACAGCTGCACCAGATCAACAAATAAATCTCTTGTATTGTTCCACCTCACACAATCCCTGTATGTAAACCCAGTTAATCTACTCACTGCCTACCTGACACTTCCTCATGGTTCCTTGTGTTCCTCTCTGTGTAGTTCTTTTAAGTTCATTATTATGTTCAATAAATCTGCTTATTTGAGAATAATGCTGTCTGCTAGCATTTTGGTTCTGTCCCTGCTCACTTCATGACAGAACAAACTCATACTGCTATTACTGTAAAAAATAGGAGGAGAATCACCTTTGTACGCTCAGTGTCCATCCACACCAAAGTCCCTCCATGTAAAAAATTCTTCAGTTGTAATTTTAAATTTTTGGAAATGTATTTATTGATTAAAAACTTAAAATATAAATTTCACAAATGCTTGAGATCTGTTTTTATTTAGTTTATGAATGCATGAGGAAGCCTGATTTGTATATCCTTTACGCTGTAAATGTAAAACTTTGATTATTTAATGGACGTGCAGCTATTGTCATTTAAGGTTGTCTCTGAGTCATTTCTGATTTTTCTGTGTAATAAATAAGTTACAGAAATTCACTTAGGTAATGTTCTGTCTGTCTGTCTGTCGGTCGGTCGGTCGGTCGGTCGACAGCCACCTCTGAGTGAGCAATGATCCTACCCTGACCATCCAATGAACATTTTTCTTAACTCCAATACTGAATACTGGTACCTACAGTATTCCTGGTTGCCCAATATTGTTTTCTTTATTTGTGTGTAATGTTTCTCTGTCAGGGTTTGTTGAAGATAGATCCAAATCCAGAGACTGAGGCAGCAGCGGACGAAAGTAGAGATTTATTAATTGTAGTGATAAACAGGATTCACTGAGCACAGGATTATGACAAGGAATTACAGCACAAGGAGACATGAACAGGAGACACAAAGTTAGGTAACAGAGAATCCAGCGTTGTGTGAGAGAAAGAACCGGATATATATAGACAGGAGTGTGGGAGGTGGAAGACTGAAAGAGACTAATTGCTAACAGGAGTGCATGGTTTAGGAGAAGTAAGCTGAGGAAGAGAGAAAGAGCAGGGGAAACCAGAGAACATACGAACGGGGAATAACACAAAACACTAACTATAAAACAAACGACAACAAAAGACAACAGGGATCATGACATTCTCATGGTAATCTAGAGTTTCAAAGCTTTAGGAATTGCTTTGTAACCTTTTCCAGATTGACAGAAGTCAGTAGCCTTTCGTTCACAGCTGTTTTTTTTTCTTTTTCAAATTGAGGCATGATGTGCTGCTTTGAGCATGTTCTGTATTGTCTGGCAGTTTCTATTTATTCCATATGCCAGAAAGTAAAGTTGATATTAGCTTTAGAAAATTGCATAATCATATTTTATTATTAAATTAGAGGGGGATGAATTACTTTCGCCAGCTTGGTTTGGGTGAATCCCTGTCTTTAAAAATGAAATCACCCTTTAAAATAAATGTTTTATATTCAATCACATTCACTTTGTCTGATAACAGTTCGATAATGGTCTAAAGCATTTAAGTTTTAAATTTACGAAAAAAATTCAATTAAATCTGAAATATGTTAAATATTTCTACATTGTGTCTCTGACATAATCCAAAATCCTTTTGCTAGCTGCAGCACCATTTAGCCTTGACATGGTTTAAAGATAATTTGTAATTAGTTTTCCCCCATTCAGTTTGTGGCTCTGACCTTGAAGGTGTTTGATCTGAATTCTGCAGCACCATAACACTCACACTGTAGAACTCAAAACTAAAACCAATTTGTTAACGAATACTGGAGTAATTTAGGAGTAAATTGTTATTTTTCTATGGGGAATGAGGCCTGAAAGCTCTGAAAGATAATTTCAAACTAAGCTTGAATAAGGAATTAGCCTGTGGAGTCTTTGTATTAATAACTGTCCTTTCCTTCACTTTAGGAGGGCTGTTAAGAGATAATCCTCTCCTTAGTGAAATGAGACCTAACACAACATCATTAATCTTATTACTGAGGCCTTGTTGCTTTGTTGCCACGAACACCCACGCCCAATTATCAGCAACACTTGAATCCCCATTACAACGTTTACTACATCTCATCAGTGATCGCCGTCTTCACTGTCCCCTAATTGACTCCACCATGTTGTATATCAGCTCCCAGTTTAAGCTGGTTGTTGTTTGATAGACCAAGAATGGAGCACAAATCGAATGATGATGCCAAGTAGTTTTTGCATTATCACTATACAGCGGGTCTACAATATGTTGCAGTTATAGACAATACAGTTTAATTTCGGTAGTATCTAAGTAGAATATCTTTGTAGAATAACACTTCAAATTCAATGTAAACATCTTGAAATCTAACTAATAAGATGCCCTGCCATTAGGACAACCCAGTGAACAAACTTAAAACAATGCAGTGCTAAAATTTAATTCCACCATGTAATTTCATCCTGTATACGGGATGAAATACAGTCTGTTTGAAAAGACATCACTGTTGAATGCTGTCACTAAATAATAGAAAGTTTTGTATGTAGTGTTCATATTTTTACCACAGAATAGGGACCTCCCAGTAAACTTCATACAAAAGTATTTTATAGCTAACATAACGTAAAGGACAAAAGTGTGCAAAAAAAGCAAAACTATAAAAGACTACAGTAGTTCAGTTTAATACTAATCAACGGTTTGTCAATTTAGGGAATAAGAAACATTAACTGAAGGATATAAATAGTGTTATGAGTCGAGGTATGGCAGAAGAACCCAGAAATCCAGCTGACAGATTGTTTTTATTTTTTTAAAATAAAGATTAAAACATTTTTTAATTAAAATTGTTAAATAAAGATTTAAAAATAAATAAATAAAAACAATGCAGGGGCTTGGCAGAACTCTGGTTAGTGAGCATAAAAAAGGTTTTACCGTGAAAGCAGAATTAACAAATATGTCCTGGGATCATAATCTAAAATCAGAAGTAGTAAGGTATCCAGAGGGCACGGCAAGACAGACATATTCTCCAGTCTAGCTGCCAGATTATCTGGCAGCTAGACTGGAGAATATAGATTGACTGGTTGCCCAGTCTGGCTGCCAGGATCAGGACAAATCATATATGAGTCTAGTGTTGGTTGAACATGCACCCAAATATACCTTTTCCACCCCAAATTTACTTTTAAGTTTTATTTGAAAATTTCAAATCCCGCATTATGTCCCTGACTGGCAGGGACATAATGTATTAGCATGCATGGCAGTAAACAACAGCTTGCAATGTATAGTTTAATTTTCAGCAGTTCCTTTTCCAGGAAGAAACCTTCAGCAAAACCTGGCTAAGAACAGGTAGCCATCTGCTACTACCGACTGCGGGTTTGAAAAAACACAAATCAAAGATCAGAGGAAACTTTAGTTGAAGTGCTTTGTCAGCTCATCTAAAGTATAAAGTTAACATCAGGAGCTGGAAAACATTAGACAGATTATATGTACACCCTTGAGTAAAGATTTGTTTTAACTGTACTGGCCTCGCAGAATTCTCATTCGGCTATTAAGACAGCTAAACACCTACACAAAATATATACTTCCACGGACATCATTTCCTGTTTCTTACCATCTACTGAAAGTGTTAAAGGGAAAGCTGCTATGTAAGGGGTGAAAGCCCAAGCATTCACTGTTTGGTATCTCCCAAGATACAACAATCAATATACTCCAACTTAAGAATGCTATGTTGGACAACTTTGACATCAACCTTCCTTACAAGTCCACCTTGACTGGGCACAGTCTTGACAATGACACCTAATGGCTATATCTGGCTATGTCAATTTGGGCTGCATATTGTGGTTTTCCATTTATATTGTGTGACTGATTGTTTGAATGGTAGAAGTGTTAGCTACAAGCTATTGCTACAACCATGGGAGAATAAGTGAATAAGAGAGTAAGTGTTTGAGAGCGAGCGAGAGAGAGAGAGAGTGTGTGTGTAAGTGCACAAGTGAAAGAGTGAGTGAGAGAGTTTGTGAGCGAGCATGAGGACATGCAACAGGCCCAGCTGCTCTGTAGGACTTACGGGTTGGTCTATCTCATGTTAGGGGGCGCTGTAGAGTGGTTTGGCCACGCACAGTTTTGATGCCATCAAAATATTGAAATTGTAGTTGGTGGACAACTTTGGATGAAGTTTGGTGAGTTTTCGTATATGTTTAGGCCTTGAAATTAACAAAATGGGATGCAGGTGAAGACAGAAAATAAAAAATAAGCCTAACGGATACAATAGGCCTTAGCAGCGCTTAGCTGCTTGGGCCTTGAGTATAAAGGAAAAATCAGATTCAAATTTTTGCAACTTTTCTCTGACGGGAAAAATGTACTTTTCTTAAAACTACCTAAAACTATTCAACACTAGAGCTTTTTTCAGATTTTTGGAGAAGTTTCATAACAGAGGGTCAGTTAATGTAAAAACTTTGAAGACAGTGGGTTAATGGTTATTTGTTTACATTTTTATGAAAATCCAGATGACCCAATTTAGTAGCTTG
>JAVLVB010000464.1:248296-292667 GCA_032876305.1 Orestias chungarensis
ATATATATATATATATATATATATATATATATATATATAATTTTATTTATTTATTATTATTTATTATTTTTTTCTAATAAATAATAATAAATAAAATAAAATTATCAATTGTTAGGTTGTAGCTAACAATTGATAACCCTAAATTGGTATCCCTGAAGAACACTTTTTTGGTTTTCTCCAAATTCGCCATTTCAGTGGTTTGACCAATAGCGTGTGTTGGGAAGTTTCGACCAATTGCATTCCTGCCATTGATTTGCGTAAGGTTTCTCGCAGCCTTGGACTGGAGTGTGTGTATGTTGGACTTCCTTGGAAGTAACTGTGACCTCTTGTTCCAAACATCTGCTCTGTTTTAGAACTGGTGAATTAGCCAATCTCTCAAATTGTTGTTCTTATCTATTCAAACATTACTTCCCATTTCATATTTTGATCCAACTTTGTGTTTAGCACCTAAGAATCTCATGTCACCCTGATCTGACGAGACGGCAGGAACCTTTTGCAAAAAACAACTCCATAAATAGTATTTCCTCTCCTACAGAGGCTCTCTCATTATGGCTTGGTCACACGCAATGAGATTGAGAAATTCCTTGTCGACCGGAAAAAACCTAGGCATTTTATTTCCGCTTTCTACGCAGTGCTCTGCTGTCTCACCCCAGGCAGTTCCGTGGACATTGCGCGGAAATGGGAGGGAGACCTTGACACAGTATACATCGAGGATGACTGGCAAGAAGGCATTAATGTGGTTAATTAAACCTTTATATGTAATACGCTCAGAGACACAGTATAAAATACTACATCGTCTACATATAACACCTTTTATACTGAATAAGATGGATCTCCTGCTCTCTCTCTTATGCAATAAATGTGGAAGAGAGGTTGGACGTGTTTTATGTAAAAATCAGCTGTGACCCAGGTCTGTTTCTTCTTGGCCTCCCCTCAAAATCAGTCACTCTGACACAATCACACTTCAAATTTGTGACAAATTATGGCTTTTGGCTACAAAATGCATTTTAATGAATTGGATTAAAGGTAAACCTCCAACTATCACACAATGGTATAGAGAAGTATTTAGGGTCCTCCCTCATGAAAGGATTGGTAAAGTTCTTAAGGGTAATGAGAAACACCTCATTGATATGAGTCTCCTATGCTTGGCTATTTACCTAAAGAGTTGACGCAACTTGTGATGAGAGGTCAGAATCCTATAAAGTGGAAGATTTCACCAGGTCTTACCTAAAGAACACCCTCCTTTTGTAGTACTATGCATCTTACTCCTTTCTTTGATTATCTAGCTAGATATGATTGTGTTGATGTCGGGCTTTAAATATGTCTGTAAATGTTTGCCGACCATTGAAGACATGATTTAACGTGACAGTGACATTGTACGGTGCCTTCCTTTTGTTTGGTTTCTGTTTTGTTTTTTTGTTTTTTTTTTGTTTGTGTTTGTATTTTAGTTTCTCTTATTTTCTCTGCTTGTGAAAATCTAAAACTAGTAAAAACGTTATAAAAAAATCGTTTAAAAAAAAACTAGTTAAACAAAGAAGGAAAAAGGAATTGTTGTAAACACGCTTAAATGCAGAGAAGTAGGAGAATAGGTCAGTTTGTAATTCCGCCCAGGAAATGATAGAGTAAGATACAGATGCCAAATTAATCTTGTTTGTATAGAGTAACACCAATGAAAGAGCTTACTTTTGGTTTCCAGTGATGTCTTTAACTCTCTGCCTCAGCTAAATTAAGTACAATATAGGGATGAAAGATATTAGAAAATGTTTTGAAAAAATAATACTGGCAAACATTGCAATACCAAAATCAGGTGGATGATAGTTTGTTTTCTATATGTTCTTGTCACTCACAAACATGCAGGCAATCGGTGTAAAGGCAATTGGATCAGCAGGCCCGCACATGAGGTGTCCCTTTTTTTGGGGAGTTAGCAACCCTAATTGTGTAGTACTACAGGGTTCCATACGTGGCCCAATTCTATTACTATATATATATATATATGCTCCCTATTGGTAAATTCATCAGACAGCATGATGTTAATATCAACTGTTATGCTGATGACACACAACTGTATTTCTCCATAAATCCTGATGAATCTAGTCAGTTTGTAGATTACAGGCATGTCTAGAAAACATAAAAATGTGGATGACTTTAAACTTTCGGTTCTTGATCTCTGAAATGACAGAAGTTTTTATATTTGGACCAGAACCTCTAAAAAAGAAACCCTTGAAAGAATGGCATCAAATTGGCCTCTGGTAACAATGCAAAGAACCATGTAAAATCTATATCACAATTTCTGCATGCTCACATGCAATCACACACTATAGAGATCACAATACTTTAAGTTTGCCGATCTGTTTTTTTTAATACCATAAAGTTTGCCTCATATTTATTTATTTATTTTTTGTGCTGCATACATTGCTGTCTCTGCTCTGCTTTCCGCTAATTATATCTCCACAGGTATAATTAATTGCCATTTCGCAGTTTCCCATGGATGCTTCAGTAGCGATCTAGTAGCAGCTAGTTTTTGGGCTCCGTTGTTTTGTTTTTATTTTTTTGTTATTGTTTGCTTGTTTCTATTTAAATATTCATTTTTGGTCTTTTTATATGTTCCCTTTCACTCTGTGCACCCCGTCCCCACACCCCTCAGTCATGTTTAGCTTTAGAATGTATATAACACCAAATAAATCAATAAATGATTAAGGTATGGGTAGAAAGGGAGGCTCCATATTTTTAAAGCTTCACTTGGAAAATAAAATTTGTTAAGCACAACTATGGCAGCCAGAAACCCATTCTACTAGCCATGATGCTGAACAGGACAAGGGGTGAAAAATTTAAAAATCTTTCACAAGTTGCTTTAATTAATTTGGTAATGGCCAGAGTGAAGAGGTTCAATCTGTTCTTACGTTTGCACCTGATAGTTAGGCAGCAAAGCTAAATCAGGTTAATTGGTATTTAATAAAAACTTTTCTCCATCCATTCATCCATCAATCATTTCAATACCTTCCACTTAACCGGGATGGAGTCGCAGAGGCAGCTGGCTAAGCAGGGAGACCCAGACTTCCCTCTACCCAGCCACTTGTGCCAGTTCATGTAGGGGAATCCTGAGTCGTTCCAAGGCCAACCAAGAAACATAGTCCCCCCAGCATGTCCTGGGTCTTCCTCTGGGCCTCCTCCTAGTGAGACTTTCAAGCGAAGGAGGCATCCTATTCAGAAGCCCGACCCAGCTCAACTGGCTCCTCTTGACTTGGAGAAGCAGTGGCCCTACTTTGAGTTACTCCCAGCTGAATGAAGTTCTGACCATATGTCCAAGGGAGAGCCCAGACACCCTGGGGTAAAAACTCAGTTAGGCCGCTTGTATCTGTGATCTTGTTCATTTGATGTTTTATTCTTTAGATGGAAAATGGGTCTCTTGGAGGATATTATTTTTTCGCTCCACCACTTCTGTTCATGGCATTCTTCTTTGTGTGAAAAGTGGTGTGAGTGGAAAAGCAGAAGTGCAAGAATGAGAGTTGGTTTACTTTTACAATCTTTGGTTCTATTGATGAGAGAGGAGGGCGGAAGCTGAATAAGTGACGGAACTAGAGGCTTCAAAATCTTTAACAAAGTGAAGCAAAATAACAAATGTTGTAGTAGCTTTACAAGCTAATAAGTTGCAGTAAAGAGAGAGGGGATATTTGATTTGATATTTGATAAGTATTTTTGATTTGATTTGACTGAATCAGATAGCAGTGATAGTGATACTAGTAAAATGTCTATCCCACAATTAGGTAGTAAAGAGCAAAGATATCCAATATAAACCTTCAATTTTCTCCAGTAAAAAAATGTTTTGAGAGCGGGAAGGTTGAAAGCTATTTTCTGACTTTAGGAACAGTTTCTTTTTCAGCCAGACACCATATTAGACACAAAAGGAGGTATGCTGTACTGAGCAACAAGTATTTAGACTGAAAAAGTAAGAAGTAAAGTTATAAAGCAACTTTGATTCCCATACACTTATGTATGTATTTAACTTCCCACCAAAGATGAATAGTTTTAAAATAGCCTCCTTAAACATTAATTAAGCTAGAAAGGCCCAAAACATACAGACTTATTAAACAATTAACCACAAAATAATTGGTGTATTTTATTTGCAAAAGACTTCAAATGAAGCAGATTAGTTTAAGGAGTGGAAGGGGGAAATTGTTGTACCTCATGGCTCCTCTCGGAATTCAGGAGTGGGATTCCTCTTTTTCAGAGCTCTCACTCCTGGATCCATAGACATACAACATATTGTTCCGGGAAGCTGTCTTTTAGTCAGGGCTGGTTTTGATTATATCTATTCGACTTTTATCAATATTTAAACTCAAATTACCAATGCAAATAAAATTTATTTTCTAGAAGAAATTGGGGAGAAGTTGAGGATGGTGTTTGAAATTCTTTTTTTATATATGGGGATTTTAATTGTACTGAGGATTATTCTTTAGAACCCAATCACGCAGGCCTGCATGCATCAGATCAGCATGCTCTGCGGCATCTGATATTGTCTCAGGGCCTTTTAGATGTATGGGGGAGGGTGAATGCCGGCTCCAGGCAGTAAACATGGTGCATGGTCAATGAGATGAAATTCCATCATATCTTTTTGGAAGCTAAAGGAATGATTACGTCAGAGGAAAATGAAAACATCTGTGTTTGGATAAGTTACAAATAATTCTCCACAAAGGTACATGTAAATATCTGGTTTCAGCTGTATGTAGAATGTTGAAACATTAAGATATTTCACGTGCTTTTAAAAGTTTAAGAATTGTTTTTACGTGGAAACTTATTCTGTTCTCAGTGAACAGGCCATGAAGAGTCCAGTACATGTAAAAGCCAAGCTCTGATTGCATTAGAAATAGTTGTTCAGTGTTGCAGTCACACACAGACAAACATTGCTTTATTGTGTCTTTATAAACAGTTTGCACATTTATGATTTATCAATAGCAACAAGGATGACTCATTAATTTCAATAATTCATTTTAAAATTGAATTGTTTGTAAAAAAAACAACAACAAAAAAACAGATATTAGAATAAATAATGAAATGGAACAAACTGAGCATTTTTTCTGTCTTACAGTGACTAAACATTCTGTATACATTATAAATCAATTCAACTAGCAAAAACATGTCCTAACGTTATAAAATATGAAATAACAATTTAAACCATGTGTATTCAATAGCATTCAAACAGAAATAACATTTTGAAAGTAGTAGTAAAATGTCATTATAATACAAGAAATATAATAAAGTTCTCTCTAATAAAAACAGACTCAATCCACTAGAGGGAGTTTTACCGAAG
This sequence comes from Orestias chungarensis, assembly GCA_032876305.1. Classification (NCBI taxonomy): domain Eukaryota; kingdom Metazoa; phylum Chordata; class Actinopteri; order Cyprinodontiformes; family Cyprinodontidae; genus Orestias; species Orestias chungarensis. Next base: position 253,605 of record JAVLVB010000464.1, read on the forward strand.
TGCACAAAAAAGACATTCCCCTTTTTGCAGACATCAGGCAAGCTAATAAGTTTAGGCAAAGTTTTTAATTTGCAAACATTCTACTGAATGGTTCACATGAGTGTATTTCAAAGTAACACTTTATTTTACAGTCTTTGCTGTTTATGTGCTATATTATGACTCAAACTTGCACAGAAGTATGCAGATACGGTGCTTATAAAAATGATCCACACTTCTTGGGTATTTATCCTTTTCTGTCCTTTACAAATCAGTTATGATAAAAACAATTTGACCTAATAATTAACGAAAATACTCTTTAAATGTCATTACAAAATAATGACAATAAATTAACAATTTTTAAGATAAAATATGGAGAGTCCATAAATAATCACCCCTTTAAGTTAGTGTTTAAATAGATGCACCATTTCTGTTTATCTTTGACTTGATGCTTTGGGTCATTGTCTTCCTGGAAAAAAAAGTTACCCAAGGCAGTAGTTCTTTTGCAGATGGACAAAAAATGTCCTCCAGGTTTTTTTATATTTCTTAACATTGGGTTCACTCTCTACAAGCTTTCAAGCTTTACAAGCCTGCCTCTGAGTATCACTCTAGGGATTGTGTGTTTGCGATGTGGTGTGTTCGGTACCTGCAAAACGTTTATCTCTTTCTGAAGACAAATATCCTCAGATTTCTCACCTAATCTCTCTCTCATCTCAGCTTCTTCTACAGGGTCACTAAAGTTATTAGGGCGACCTGATCTTGGCAGATTTACTAATGTGCCAGATTTAATCTGTTTCTTGAAGATGGATTTGCCTTAATTCCAAGAGATGTTCAGTTGCTTAAAGATTTTTTTTCCATCCCCCTCCCCTGTGCATTTCAATTATAGCGTTTAACAAATAAACGGACCCTTCTGGCAGAGCTGTTCTTAAATCGCAATCACTTGAGATGGAGTTACTAGACTTATTTTGTAGTGTTAAGAGCAGGCTATTTTAATTTTTTTTTTGACAAAGCCTAATGTTCAATCATGAAGTGGAATGAAATGTATTAGATGTGTCAAACTTTTTTAACAAATTAAAAACCGAAAAGTGGGGCGTCCAATATTATTCGGCCCATTTATTTTCAGTGCAACAAACTCACTCCAGAAGTTCAGTGAGGATCTCTGAATGATCCAATGTTGTAATAAATGACTGATGATGATAAATAGAATCCACCTGTGTGTAATTAAGTCTCCATATAAATGCTCGTGCTCTGTGATGGTCTCAGGGTTCTGTTCAAAGCGCAGAGAGCATCATGTAGACCAAGGAACACACGAGGCAGGTTCCAAGATACGATTCTGGAGAAGTTTAAAGCCGGATTTGGATGCAAAAAGATTTCCCAAGCTATAAACATCCCAAGAAGCACTGTGCAAGCAATCATATTGAAATGGAAGGAGTATCAGACCACTGCAAATCTACCAAGACCCGGCCGTCCCTCTAAACTTTCATCTCAAACTAGGAAAAGACTGATCAGAGATGCAGCCAATGGGCCCCAGGAGCACTCTAAATGAACTGCGAAGATGTATAGCTGAGGTGGGACAGTCTGTCCATAGGACATTAATCAGTCCCACACCGTACAAATCTGACATTGATTGAAGAGTGGCAGGAAGAAAGCCATTTCTCAAAAATATCCATAAAAAAGTCTTATTTAAAGTTTGCCACAAGCTACCTGGGAGACACACCAAACATGTGGAAGAAGGTGCTCTGGTCAGATGACACCAAAATTGAACTGTTTGGCCACAATGCAAAATGATATGTTTTGCGTAAAAGCAGCACAGCTCATCACCCTGAACACAACCTCCACACTGGCAAACATGGTGGTGGCAGCATCATGGTTTGGGCCTGCTTTTCGTCAGCAAGGACAGGGAATATCGTTAAATTTGATGGAAAGATGGATGGGGCTAAATACAGGACCATTCTGGAAGAAAACCTGTTGGATTCTGCAAGAGACCTTAGACTGGGACAGAGATTTATTTTCCAACAAGACAATGATCCAAAACATAAAGCCAAACCTACAATGGAATGGTTCACAAATAAACATATCCAGGTGTTGCAATGGCCAAGTCAAAGTCCAGAGCTGAATCCAATCGAGAATCTGTGGAAAGAGCTGAAGACTGCTGTTCACAAATGCTCTCCATCCAACCGCACTGAGCCCGAGCTGTTTTGCAAGGAAGAATGGGCAATAATTTCAGTCTCTTAATGTGCAAAACTGATAGACATATCCCAATCGACTTATAGCTGTAATTGAAGCAAAAGGGGACGCTACAAAGTATAAATGCAAGGGTACCGAATAATATTACACTCCACACTTTTCAGTTTGTTATTTGTTAAAAAAGTTTGACATATCCCATAAACCGAAATGACTTGTTTATTATTTAAGTTGTTGGAGATTACTTTTCAGCAAATTGGTGCTATGTAGTAACATTGAATTGAACTTAATTAATTTATGTTAAATATTTTTATTATTATTTTATAATTAATATGTAGAAATATATTTTTACTTTGACAATAGAGCATTTATAGGGTTTTGCCAAAAAAGCCAAAGGTTTTTAATTAGTGACAGAAATAAAAAAGGGTAAGGCCTTCCGAAGAGTGAATACTTTTTAAGATCTTACTAAAGCCATTTGTTCATTTTCTTTTAGACAAATCGATTACTTGAACAGTGTCTGGTCCGAAATGGTACTGCTTGTGTCCTCACTATAACTGGGCAAATTTAACAAATCACCCAATCCAGTTCGCAGAACAGATTTAGAATCAGTTTGTCGCTTTTTAAATTACGTAATGTCTTTAAAATATATTAAAGATTTGTTTCTATTTGTATCAGCCTTCCAGACCCCTCAGCTCTCCTGGTTCTCGTTTACGTTTTCCCCAGAATGAGAAGCAAACATGGAGAAGCAGGATTTAGTTGTTTATGCTCCTCTAATCTGTAAAACAAACTTCAGAAACCTGGTGAAACATCACATTATTTTAAATTAGGGTACAGCTAATATGACAAACTTAGAATAATTCCATTGTGGACTGAAACTATTTATTACTTCCTTTTTTGCCACTGCAATATAAGATGTTTTATATTATCATTGTTTTGTTTATTTTGTTACATTTTATCATGTAAACCACTTACCCATGAACTTGACTTTTACGTAAAGATCCTAACTAGGGGTAAACTGGGATCTTATGATGTGAGGGTTTAAGTGTTATCTTTTTCCCTTACAACCAGACCTTAATAAATACTTCAAGGCCTAGTTTTTGCCTTGCAATATTTGACCTATTGCTCTTTATGGATCTGTGGAAAGTTGTGGATAGCCTAGTGGTCTGGACTTAAATCCATTTGAGATCCCTATACATGATGATTTTGTTAAAAGAGGATCCAACTGCAAAAAAGAAAAACTGCAAAAAAAAAAGATTCTGATAAAATTCCTCCATGGGAATACTGACTGCCATTTAGAAACAATTAGTGGAAGTCTGTAACACCAAGGTTGACATAGACAATATTTAGGTTTAAGGGTTGATTTAATGTTGATATTGCCAGGTTAATATGGATAGCCTTTTTTTAATTATTATTATTATTAATAAAAACTGGTTTAGGTATTCTTTCAGACTGTCATTTTGTTATATTAAAATCTATCTGAAATGTTTCAAACAGTCCTAGAAGAAATTAGTAAGGAAGCAAACACATTTAATATAGCACAAGAATAACATCTTAGACAAATCAGAAGTTGGTTGTAACTACACAAACACTTTCACTCCCAACGGTAATTTGAAAAGACCAATTATGGATATTTTTTGATGGCAGGATAAAGCTGGAGAACCTTGTGAGAGGATATGCACTGACAAAAGAGAACAAGCAAACTCCATCCTAAAAGCAATGTCCAGATTCAAACTCAGGACATTCTTGCTGTAAAAAAATGTTTTTAGCAACTATTTCACTGTGCTGCCTTGTCACAAATTCAATTTTCTTTAGTAAGAAAACATTTTCATAAAAAATCTGCTTAAACTGAAGCTATTCCTGAATGAAATATTGCCATTCTGATAAGAAATTCACCTTTTTAAGAATAGATTTAATAAGACTGTTCAAAATTGATAAATTATGCTAATTTCTAATGCATGTTTACATTTCTAATATAAAATATGATAATGTTGATACAAACCTTGTATACAAAGGGTGTTTCTTAATCAACAAAAACTAATATGGTGCTAATGTATTTGAGTCGTTGTATCCCAGACAAACCTAAAAAGGAAGTTAATTCAAATTTATTTACAAAATGTGAAAATGATGCATGATCTAGAAAATGTAGAATTTGCATCATTTTCATTTTTATCAGCACCATAACACTCCAAAAAAAACTGAAAGAGAGGCAAAAGGATTTGCTTTAATTTTAACTAATTGTGAATAATAAAATCGTACTTTAGTTGCAAACATGTGTTAAAGGCTCTATAACAATCTACACAATGACAACCATATTACTGTCTGTACTGATTACAAATATATCTTCAGATTTAAATATTTAATCTTATCGTCCAACCACTTTACAACACCTCATCAGTAACATAAAAACAGATTTTTGCGACCACAAAAACTGAAATGTCCCATTTTGAAAAAATAAAAAATGTGTTTATTTATTTTTCAACTGTGATGATGTTTAAAAATATTGTAGACAGCAGTATGTTGCCACCTGATCTAATGTTGCCTGTTTATCTCATATGGCTTTGGTGGGAGGTTTTGGCATTCAGATTTAACAAACAGAACCCCTTTGAGTCAACCTCAAAACATGCTATTCTGTAAACAGTACTTGCTCATTTGTCGACTGAAACTTTGAGTGTGCCCATTCTTAATCCATAGTATGTAATATAATGGCATACCATACATTTTCATTTCTGGAAAATGTTGACTTTTATATTTAGAAGGCCATTTGGAAGGTCAGAGACAGTTGCCTTGGATGATAAGCCTTGGCTATAAGTCTATGATCTAATTAAGCCAAATATATTCGATTAGGTTGAGATCAGGACATGGGAGCAAACCACTAGACTTAGTATGCTAAACCATAAAGAATCTTTTTTCACTGGCCGATCACACCCCAGAAAACCACATTGCAAAATATTTTTGCTGCCAGGTTTACATATGACACAGTGCTATAAAACAAGTTCTGTTCTCCTGGGAGGTCCCAAATTTATTGAATTGCCAGAAAGACAGAAAGGATTTGTTAATAAAGGGAACATGTGTCCACTGTTCTAGAGTCCAGGGGTGCTTTGGTCTACATTATACAGTCTACATTATTTCATTAATCTGTGTTTGTAATTGGTAAAAACTAAACGTGAAGCCATGGTTAAGAGTCTAAATCCTTTGGGAAATATTAATTTGTCATGTTAAAAAAACAGTAATCTTCCTCATGTCTTTTTTTTACCTAGGTGACAGCCATTCTGTGAGGTGGTGATGTGTTTATTTGTGTATGAATCTGAAATCGGACTTTTCTTAAAGGATTTTAATGGTTAATGTCAATTATTGTTCCTAACTTTTCTGAATGTATCTGAACATGCCAAGACATGTAATAATGTTATGTATAAATGCAAGAAAACATGAAAAAATTGTCAAAAAAGTGTCAGTCAATACAGAATCATGTCGCATGGAAGTATCTTAGTTTTACTGTTGTTTCTATTCTTAAATGTTAGACAACTTTAAAACTGACCTGCTTAAAGTCCTATGTTCAGCAAGGTTTCCACAGACTTTTCTGTGCACCAAATGGGACAGAACAAGCATCTCTCAACTGTCTTGTCAGTGTTGTTGGTTTTAGCTATAATATTTGCTTATTATTGTCTAATAAGTAAAGATTTGATGAATCACCGAATTATGTAGGTGTTCTGTTGTTGCTTTGAGGAGATAGAAAGGCTCTTGAACCTCTTCAACTAGAAAACGTCTTGAACACATAAAGATTGTAGAATAAAGTGCACTAAAGTTGAAGTTACACGTACCCTCCAAGTACAGTAGTTGTGCGCCATGCAGCTGCAAACTGGCCAGAGAGCTTTTTTTCTCCAGGGGTCATTCATGAATAGTCGAAACTGATTTGACAGAGGAGCCAGTTGTTGGAATAAAAAGCCTGAGGTGAAGAAGCTGGAAATAATCTGGCACCTCCTGCATCTAGGTTCCACCCCTGTGCTCCTCACTCATTTTGAGTCTTTTAAAGTTATTGCTGCCTTTCAACGGTGCTATCAGGAACATTTAAAAATACCCCCCTCCCCTGCTACATCACAACACGGCTCAGGCTCTTCCCTGGCACTGTAAATCATTATTCGCTGATATATTCACGATAAATTAGTTTTTTCTTTGTAGACAACAAACTCAATATAATATGTAATAATTAAGGCAGTCTGTTCATCTTTAAACAAGAGATACAATTTAATTCAGTAGGAAGAAAAAAGAAAGGTAGGTCCCAAAGATTTCATGTTCGATTGCTCCATAGGCGATCCATTTACATTTTGTTCTTAAATTCTCAGGTAAAATTCCTGGAAAGTTCTAAGATAGTATCTTCTCCCATTTTTCTGCAGTTTTTGCTTTTCAATAAATCCTTCTTAGTCTTAAAAAGCTTGAGTCTTTAATGCAGTAAGTAACCTCAGCTTTGGAGTTATACATGGACTGATGGAACACTCTTGTTGAGGACTTGCGCCCTCATTACTTGGACACTGGTCATGATCTTCTTTTGATGACCCATCAGTGTCACGCCGAGCCTCTGGATGTCTCTGTGTAACGTAAAAACAAATTATTTTCATGATCACACTGCAAATACAGTGAAAAAGCTTCTGTCCGTGTAATGATTTCCCCACAGTTGTGCTGATTTTTAGTTATTTTTGCAATTCATATGTAATTTATGACTTAACTATTGAAAATCTACCAATAAAACAACCAAGTTCTCAATTTTATGTGTAGGTAAATCTAACAACTAAATATAATTTAAAAAAAAATCAATGTTACATTTAATAAAGCCGCTTTTGTGTTCTGTAAATTGTTACTATATAAATAAACCGAGCTATATAAATAAGAAAAATTTAAGGGAATATTTGTTCACCTATTTCAAGAGGTGAAACTATTACTGAAATAAGATTCATTAGACAGAACGAAATATTGCCCACCTTTTTTCTTGTAATAAAGTGATAATCAAATATTCTGTCTTGAAATTGAGAATGTTATGAAAAAAAATTAAACATCAGAAACTCATGGGGGTACACACTAATCAGCTAATTAACTTCGAACTCCTGCAAAGGTTGCCTTAGCCTTTAAACTGAACTTGGTGCACCGTTTTATAACCAGGATCAACTGTTATGTATGTGTGATTTTATTAAAATATTTTTTTCTTTTGAAGTGACTCGAGATTACATCTGTAATGCATTGGTAGAATATAAAAAACTGAACTTAACTGAAAAGGTTTCTAGCTTTGTCAGTAGGACACAAACATAGGGGAAGAATAATTATACATCAGATGTCTAGATTACAGTTACTGGCACCACTGCTAAACTGGTTATTCATATTCTATACCCATGCATATTAATAGAATGAATTGGAAGAAAAAGTGTTGGATTCAAAAGTTTGAGAGAAAAGTGTACTGATGCTGTCTGTGCTAATCCCATTTAGCTTTTTCGCTCTCAAAGCAAATCGAGCCCCCAGTGACATCATCCCTCAGCCTTGCTCTAACCTAAGTGCAGTAGAGGAGCCATAGTTCAGTTTCCGCCCAACATTTGAGGATTCTGAGAAAGTTAATGTCTTTTTCTACCTCGAACAAACCCAGCCACTAACCTGTTCTCCCCTTCTCAGTGGTTCCTGATCCTGCTGCTAATTAAGATTCTGCTCCTGCAGCTCAGTTATTCTAATAAACTTGTCATGCTCATTGTTGTGTCTCTCTCAATTTTGGGTCCTCTGTCTTGATCTTTACACTGAGGCTGGTGGCTGTCCTAAGGTCCAAAACTTTGTGAAAAAGCATGGAGAGCTATAGAATCCATGTTGTAAGAAGTCCACTGTAATGTGGAGTTAGTGATGATTTGGGGTGCCATGTCAGTCTGTGTATCTTGTGGTAATTGGACTTTTTTTGTGTTTTTTTAAAGAGCCCCCATACTCAAAAAGCTGCCAAGTGGGTTATAAATATATATACATTTTATATATTATATTTTATATTATATATATATATATATATATATATATATATATATATATATATATATATATATATATATATATATATATATATATATATATATTGCACCTGTTGCAAACTAGCCTACCTATTATACACACCTACTATTATCACATACCAGAATATTCTATTGTGGTTACGCCTACCATGAAGATTCAAATACGCTAAATCTTGTCTCCAGTATCATGCCTACATGTATGACGTTTGTAGAATAAATCCTGCGAAAATCAGTTTTGTATTCAGGAAGTTATGATTTATTAAATGCGCTACCACGTCATTTCACCTGCCAGACAGATAAGGCTGGGTGGAGCGGGTTGACTTGTTCAAGATGGCGGCCACACGTCTCGTTCAGCGCCGGTTGATGAGGCATCTATACTTTATAATCACTTCAGGGTCAACCTCTGCGTTGGTACATTCCCTTTGCGGTAGATTTTGTGATTTGTAAATTTGTTTCTGGGCTTGTAAATTAGTTTTCTTAAACGTAAATTAGTTTTCTTAAAAGTAAATTTGTTTTCGAAAATGTAAATGTGTTTAACAAAATGTTCATTTGTCTCAGCCTTTTTTTAAAGTGTTATAGATTTTGTAAGTGGTTTGCACCTCTGCGTTCTCAAATAATATAAGTTGACAACGTAATTAAAACATAATTAAAATTGAACATAATTACAAAACAGTACCGGAGTCGCCTAACCAACGAGCACATGCATCAGTGCGTCAAGTATGGAACCATTTCATACGTTTTTCATCTTCACGTCTTTACTGGCTAGCCACCTAAAGGAGAACTTAAACTCATGCTATAGATATATTGTTCAGTTTGAGAATCACCATCTTTTTGAAACATCTTCCAGTGTCATTACTTGAATATTCTAGATTCTTGAAGTGTATTCTAAAAACTTGGGAGTAGGTTTGGATGTTGATTTTGAGCCAATCTGAAAAAGTCAAGCCAGAACCATACCCATATCTGACCTCCACATTGCAGGCATCTCACTCAAAGTGGAGCCATTACTGATGAAGCCATCTGATCCATCAATAGACTCTTTTCTCAGTCCATAAAACATAGTAAAACCAAGTACAAACTGTCTTCAAATGTTTATTGACCCTGTCTCTAGACGCTTTAGCGTACGTTTTGATTTGTAGTAAGCAGGTTTCACCCTTCCTTTCCTTGGCCAAGTCTCTGAACATTTTTGTTTTTCTAGGCACTCTAGGTAGGTTGAAGTTATGATATGTGACAAAACTGGAAGATAATGGTTTGCTGGTAAATTCATGTCTAATTTTTTTGACTGTTTTGGTTTTGTTTGTATTTTTAATCAAGAAGAATCAAGAATCATTTTATTTATATAGCGCCAATTTACAACTGATCTAGTTTCAAGGCACTTTACAAGAAAATCAATTAAAATTATAGATACATCATTACAAATTAGTTTGAAAAAGTTGCCAATCTAAGGACCCCCAGCAGGTTAATATGTTTTTAATGACCAGTAATATGTCTTTTCACCAAATATCTAATCATTTGAATAAAATGTCAGCTCAAGTCAATAGCTAACATCTGTTATCACTCTCCATTAAAGTGATCACTCACCCTTGCTTCATACTTATGATGTGTCCCAAAGTGTGGTAGCCCCCTGCAGCAAAGTGTTCTTTGTATCGGCCCATCTTTATGGTGTCCAGCCACTCATTTACTGAGTTACAGCTTCTGAAGTCAGGGATAGCTCTCTCCATTAATGGAGGACTCTTTAAACTGAAGCGAAGAGAACCAGAAAAGATTTCAGTCATGGAAGCAAGATGATGGACTAAGGTAAGGTAAACAAAATATATAAGGGAACTCTGAATGTATGAAATATTCTCATTGGATACTGCAACATGATGTCAATATCGAAGCAAGGTTATTAACTAATACATAAAATCTTTACCAGACGCAAGTTTAATGGGAAATGTACTGCCAGATAACTTTAAGAGAAACCTTTGTTTGCAATTTCATCCCCCCTTACCATTCTGCAAGCAGACATCAGATACTGGATTTACTCTGCCCTCACAGTAGGACACTTAATATCCTTACAGTCTATCAACATATAGTGTTTAGAAAATCATATTTTCAGACTGTTGTGGGTGGTGTCTGGTACCTCCATCTACTAATCAGTTAAACTAATATTTAATGAAATGCTGGCACACTTCACGATCAAATTAAATTAAAAGTAACCTTGCTGTGTTACACAATAGACCAATGCTTCATCACTGCAAGCGTGGATTTAATGAATTTCCCATCTACCTGCAGAGAGTGTCCATGGACTTTAGGTTCTCTGGGTTGCGGATTAGCTTGTCAAGAACAGTGACTATCTGGCAAAAGCGCGGCCTCTCATTGCGATCTTTTTGCCAGCAGTCCAGCATGAGTGTGTGTAGAGCAGCAGGGCAACCCATAGGAGCAGGCAGCCTGTAGCCTTCTTCCACAGACTTAATAACCTGCACATTTTTAGCAAAATGCTGCATGAGTGTTTTCATTGGCAGTAATAGAAGAAAATATTGTCTTACTGATGTTAGATTTTTCAAATACCACTCACATCTCTGTTGGTGAGATTCCAGTATGGCCGCTCTCCATATGACATAATTTCCCACATGACGACTCCATAGCTCCACACATCGCTGGAGGAGGAGAACTTTCTGTATACAATGGCCTCTGGAGCAGTCCAACGGATCGGGATTTTTCCACCCTTTTGTAAACCATTATAAACAGAATCCAAAAGCATTATGCGTTACGAGAGTAATCAATAAAGTTATAATACTACATAGTTCACAATTATTATCAAAATTAATTTATTGTCAAAAGATTTGATAAGCTTTATATGGCAACAATTAACACTAAACCTAAAGACACATTGAAGGGAGCTTGGTGAAGTGGCTTACAAAATAATTTTTACAATCTGAACTTTTCTACATCTTGTCATATAACAAAACATTTAAATAATAAAGTATTGTTAACAAGCTGTTTTCAGTGGGGTTCTTCTTGGCTCTTATAGAAAAGCCGCATGAAGCCAACAAATCTAGTTGTCCTGCTCAAAGATTTTCAAATTCCACAGTACATAATTTTGCACTATATAACTATGATTTTTTATAAATATCTCTCAGAAAATATTTCATTTACCTAACTAAAATAAATAAAAATAAATTAGTGTGTATTGTTATCATTTATTATTCTCAGTCTTATGTTTTAATAAGTAAAGCGGGTAGAGTAATTCTCTTGCAATCAGCAAGTTGCAGGTTCAATTTCAGTTCCACCTGTCAACCCCAAGTTTCCTACTGGTGCATGTATTCGTGGTAAATGTGACTTCACGGTTAAGTTTCATTTACCATTTAAAAAGAGCTATACGCTCTTCTTGCAGAACAACCTAGCGTATTTCCTTTATGCAACAAGCTGCCATAAGGATTTTATTAAACTAATTAGACACCATAGCAATCCAGTCAAAAGACAAAGAAATTCGTTTTTTAACAGATTGTTAAAAACATTTTTTACAATATTATTCCGCATGAATTCAAATGTGCTCATTTCAGACACACACTAGAATTTCTACGAGTAAGAAGAATGTTTCCATACTAGACTTTTTTTTTTTAGACTAATCATGGAAATTCGAAGTTGCAATTGAAAGACTAAAATGTCAAAACTTTTTCTACTTCTATTTACAGAGGTTTGAGATGTAAGTTTGTTTGAAGATAAAGGAAAGGATCTTCAACTCATTCTCATTTTCGCAACACTAACCCTAACGCCCCCTGATATCGGGAGCGCGCACGTCCTCAGCAAATGCTGTCTGTTTATATCTGCGGGACCACAGCCTCTGGCATCGAATCGGACTTATTACAGAATTGCAAACATGTCTGACACTTCGAACACGGTTTTTCTCTTGCGAGCTTCCATTTTCGCTGCCGTACGGGGAGAACCTCTCTTCAAAGGTGAATGATGCGTCTTGTCTGTCCCGTTGTACTCCCTAAACAACAATCTGCGCATGCGCAAATTCAAACATGAGCGAGCATTGTACGGGTCGGGTGGGTGGGGACATTAGTGATACACGTCATCACGTAAATTTTATTTCCGCATTGACAGCCAGTTATTTTTCACCACCGGTCGTTTTTGATTGTCTGTCATTTTCAAAGGGATTTTCCATTGAAAATTTTCTATTGAAAAGATCCTCTCCTATACCTTTAAGATTTTCCTTTTCTTTAAAGATTTTTTTCAAATGATTTGCTTCTTTCTATTTTGTTTGATAGAAAAAAAAAAGTTTTTGGGGTCAATAACTTGTTTGTTGTTCAATTGTTTCTAGGGTTCCAAAATTACATTACACCTGCAACACATCCTTAAAAAAGGAAAAAGAAAAGGCCTGGAGCATCAAGTCTATATTGGAACTTCCAAAGGATTTCAAATGAGATGTTTTGTGTGATATATCACAGATAGGGTAAAAAGGACAAAACATGTTGTTTCGCACTTTCCAAGGATTTCTTATTTCCATTTGAAGGGTAATTTGCTTTCCACACACGTCTCCTGTTAAACATAGACTGTTCTACAATAAGAGCCCATAAAACTATCTTGTTAACTTTTACGTCACCCTGACTCTGTTACCCCTGTCTCCTGAAAAAATGTGGAACTGCATTGAAACTGCCTTAATCTCCAGACATTATCAAGAATTAGTTAGAGGTATGCTGTAATGATGCCATGCTTTCTGTACTGTGCTATCTCATTCGGTGATCCTTTTCCTTTAAGAATAACATTCAGAAAGGCTGTTCATAATCCCTGAGCATTCTCTAATGTGATTGCTGTACTTACGCAGACTGGGACAAACAAATGTGTTAAAGTTTTATTTTTGTCTATACGCTGTTCAGTGATAGAATTGGATTTTGAAGGTTTTTTACTTTTTTCACTTTAAACTCAATACTTTAGCTCTCAATAGGCTTCAGGATTAATACTCAGCTGCTCTCGAGTACGGTAGATCCATTACCAAGACAATTTTTATTTGCTGCCGCTTTCACATAACTTGATTGAATTTCATTGTATTGCGTTTGTAAGAATGTATTAGAACCAAACTTTTCTTTCTCTCTTATGTTACTTTCTCAGTAAAACACAGGCAGAACTATGTGTTCATTTTTGCTTTAACAAAATGAAATCTTTGTCATCTTTTTCATTTCTAACATTATAAGACCCATTAAGACCCATTACCCCTGGACCTTTATCCAAGGTCCAGGGGTAATAAGAAGGGTTGTTCTTGGCAGTGTTTGTTTTCATTAGTGATGACTATGACAAAATCTTACATTAATTACCCTTTTTATGACGATAAATACATGATGATAAACATAGCTTAAAATTAAAACCAAACAAAAATAAAAAGTTTAATGATTGTTCAGTCAGTTATCTACCTATTGCGTTTGTAATCTATCATTCAAAAGCTGCTGCTACATTCCATCATGGTCTATTACCCAGTCACCCTATCTTCAATAATTTAATCACTGATGGATCATGGTGGATGCTGAATGTTGCAAAAAAGGGCAAAAACTATGTAAAAAAATGTAACTTGTCAGAAAAAACACCACAAATCTTAGGCGGCACCTACAGATCTTACCACCCTGATATTTTTTTCCAATATAAGTTAAAATAACTATTGCTGAAATATTATTTACATGTTCAACAATCAGTTTTCTAGTAAGCTAAATATTTTTAATATAACTACTGTCTTATATAGGCGACAACCTCTGGGCACACAGCTTGCTCTGTTGCCTATAATGTCAGTTTAGTACAGTATATGTGTTTTATTATTAGGCAATGTGCAGAACCTGCTTTGATTCATGAAATGGCTAGGGACTGACACCAGTCACGCACAATATGGTATCATCATGTATTTGGAAGTTACGTGATGTACTTATCATTAAACTGATACAGGTCACATTTTTTTCAACAAGTACCTATCTGACATGTCTCTCTCACAAAGAAATATTGACAAAAAACATAGCGAGAATTATTTAAATTGAATAAAAAACATAAAAAGGCCAGTAAAACTGTCATAGCAGGGATTCTTACATTGTTCTGATAACTTCTAACACCCCCCCCCCCCCCCTCCCCTCGTAAAACATGACTACTCAAGAATAAACCGTGTTTGAGTTTTTGTCAACTAAAATTATTATTTTAAAATAATAATAATTTGCATCCAAAAGACTAAACCTGAAAGTAAAATACCTAACAAAGACGACACTGGTTTCCGGGTAAGTACAGAACTAGAGTGTAAATTGAGTTTCATTTTTATTTCATTCTAGACAAATACTGTAAGGATTAGAATAAATGCATAGTCCTTTTTGAATAAAGACAGATATAAAATATGTGTGTGTGTTAGCTTGTTTATTGCTTTTGAACAAATACTATCATTGTGGGGACCGACTGCTCCTCATGCAGACAAAGGCCTAGCCCAAAGCCTGGTTCCCATGGGGACAAGTCCTGTTTTTGGGTGTACAGTATTGTGTGAATTGAGTTAGAGCTACATTCAGGGTTAGCCATGTGCTGGTAATGGTCAGGTTAAGGTTAAGGGTTAGGCTACAGAAACTCATGACAAATAAAAGGACATCAAGACAAAGGTCCTGCAAGGATACAGACACACAACAAGTTTGTGCACGTGTATGTATGTGTTTGAGTGTTGTTGTTGCATTAATGCTTGCCTCAATGTGAAAACTCACACTGGTGGTGTATGCAGCATCGGGGTCATCCTCCAGGACTCTAGACAGACCAAAGTCTGATACCTTGCACACCAGGTTGCTGTTGACAAGGATGTTGCGAGCAGCAAGGTCACGATGGATATACCCCAGGTCAGACAAATAGGTCATACCTGCTGCAATGCCACGCAGCAATCCCACCAGCTGGATTACTGTGAACTGCCCATCGTGTCTCTATAAGAAATGGCAAGCAGAGGAGATTTTTGTCCACTTAAAGGCTAATAAGTTTCTTTTTCTCTATTATTACACGTTACCACACATAAAAAAGATTTAAAAAAACAGATAGACTGTGGATAAAATGTAAAAGTGCTGTTAAGGAAGAGGTTAAAGAGGATTATGTCTTATTGGTAAATGTACACCAAATAACCTATCTTAAAAGAAAACTCAGAGATCTACATATAGAGAAAAAAAGAGAAACAAAGCCATAAAGCACTGTGAAAAATAAACAAGCACAAATACCAACCCTCAGGAAAGCATCCAGAGAGCCATTCTCCATGTATTCTGTGATGATCATCACTGGTTTACCTGTACATGCACACAAAAGTTTAAGCCTTTACATATGCAGCAATGGTAACATGTATTTGTTCCCTTGCTAAAGATGTGTAAAAGCACTTAAATGTATTCAATTTTTAGTTATTGCAGAAAACCTATTGCCTACTTGAAGTATATACGGGAGAAAAGGTAGGATGTGAGGGGGAAAAAAACACTACAAAAGGACTACAGAGAGAATTACTGGTACCCAAAAGAACCCTTTTACAATACACAAAACTGTTCTTATTTAAACTTTTTAAAGCAGATTAATGGTCTGTTTCTATGTACCACCACAAACAGTAAGTAGCTGCTTATCTGTTGGGCTTTTTCAAATGCCAAAGTATTTGGCAATGGATGGTGAATGTTCAACCACATATTGTGTTTTAATGGCTTTTAGAGAAAGGCTGTTATGTCATTATTTAACAGTTGAATGTCTTTTCTTCCACACAAGGAATTAGTATTACATAGTTTGTGAAAATGTATGTGTTAAATAGTAAAGAGTTAATACAACACTGTGTTTTTCACATCTTTTGAGGCTGTTTTGTCAGGCACGTATTATCCACTGCTTTGTGTTGAGCACCAAAAATCCCAATGTAATTCAATGTAACAGCTTGTGTTTTTAATGCAACAAAATGTGAACAAAAAGGTTATTCAAACTTTTTCACGATTACCTGTGTGGTACAGTAAACATAATTTTTACAGCAGCTCATGGTTAATATAATTATGCTTTACAGACACTAAAGGACAGACAAAAGGACTGTTTTGACGCCAACGTACTATGTGTTACCACCCCTTCCAGTCGGATAACGTTAGGATGATCAAATTGGGCCATGATGGATGCTTCAGCTAGAAAGTCCCTCTTCTGTTTTTCTGTGTATCCTGCCTTCAGTGTCTTCAGTGCCACAGGGATGTCTCGTTTCCCAGGAAGCCTCATCCGTCCGTAACACACCTCTCCGAACTCTCCTTAAACCATGACAAGGGAATGTATTGTTTTTCATTTTCAAAGAATAACTATAAATGGTTAAGTATAAGAAACATAAATGTTTTGCGGAATTTTTTAGAAACTGTACATGTACAGGGTCAGCTGTTAACATTTTAATCGGCTCCTTTTATAATAATTATTTTAATCAGCCTTTCCCAGAGGTACATTGCTTTCGAAACTTTACCTTTATTTTAACATTCGTGTCAGATTTTTAACAGAGAAGTCTAAGCTTGTTTGTCCTATTCTGCCAGACAGGGTGTCCAGGGCAAGGTGCACCCTGTCCAGACTCGAAATATTTGAACTGCTCTAGCCTATAGAGTAATCATCACCGGAAATAGGCACAGCCTGGCTTTCCTGCCAGAATAAAAAAGAAAACACAGTTCATAGATAGATATATAACACTTAATATCTTATTTTGTCGCTTCTCCCATTGTCTTATTACTTTATCTATAGATTATTATGGCGGGTCTATAACTATTTGTTACACAAATTTTTTTATACTTTTACTCATCATTGTGTCATGTTATAGTTTTAATTTTTTGAACCATTGAATTCTTTACAATTTTGTAAACACTATTCTGCAATCTTAAATACCCAATGCATAGTACCTAAGTTTATATTGCAAGATCTCAGCTTTACACATTTCACAATATTTTGAATATTGACTGTGCCCAGGTTTTCCCTCACCACACTAAAGCCAGTTTTATGAATGGGACTTCAATTAATTTGAGCTCCTAGATAAATGATAAAAATTAATATTAGAAACAGGTGTTAATTATAACCTGGTTCTTATCTTGAGTTAAGAGAAGCGCTGGGTTATACTTTCTGTGCCTATGCCAGCAGACACATTGTGGAACTGACACTGTGTTAGTATCCCTTGCTTAGCTGAGGAGCTGTGATTTACGGACCAATGCAACACTTTGATTTCTCTCTGTCATCCTCCTCTCTGCTGCAGACTGCAGCCTTTACTCCGGTCAATGATTTAAGGTTATCTTTCTCAATGAGTGTTATTCTATGTGTATGTGCCTGTGTTTGTCTCTGTTAATTTGTGCGAGTTCACCACCATTCCATGATTTTACCTGAGCCAATTATTTTCTCGATTTTGATCCTGGAAGCTTCAATTTCTCTGGCAAATTCATGGACTGCCTGGCAGGGGTCCTCGTACGTGTGTGGGTCGATATAGAACCTCGCATCAGGGAATGACACTAAGATAAACAACATTAGCATTTGGTTACATATCAGAGAATGAGAGCGACATCACATCTGAGCCCCAGTCATTGGAGCGCATGGGGAAAACCTGATGAAAGGGGATGAAAGGGCCAGGAGAGAAGAGCAGAGTAAGAAAGGGAGAACACGAACTGTACAAAGGGAAGATATATAGCCTTTTTTAAGCAGAGGCCAAAGATTACTTTATTATATGTGGAAAAAATGAAGATGCAATCACTTTAATAAATGTGTTTTTGAACTATGACTTGTAATAATTGAGAGATGGACTAAACATACCATGACCATTCTGGTAATGCATCTTCTCTTCATCAGAGTCCTGGAATGCTTTGCTGTAGCCACAATGTCTATAGACACACACATACACGCACAAACATGCAACATACAGAAACATACAGAGCGATGAATACAGGACAGCATAGATACATTTCAACTTTCACACTCAGACCATAAAATATACTAAGTGAATACACAGAAGGGCAAAAACTAGCTATTCAGAGTGGAATTATTCAGAAATAAAATCAGAAAAACAAATTTTTCTAACAGGCTTTAATGCAATATTTCGCGAGCTCTCTACCTTTCTGTTACTCCAGAGAACATTTAGAACAGAGCCATAACCAGACACTGTCACTGAAATAACGATTAAGGGTTTCTTTTTTGACATATAATTACATTTCTTAGCTGCAAACTATAAAATAAAAAAAACACAGAAAAAGAACAGATTAAAGATTTTATCATTAGGTGGTCACTATCACAGACATGTTAACAAAAATTAATTAAGAGGAAGATAGTCTGATCGTAAAATACTAGCAAAGAAGGATTTATAATCACTAATTACTAAAGCAATTTAAAACTCTTTGAAATTTTGTCTTTGTCCTAAAACATAAATGAAAAAAACACAATGTAGTAAGATGCATTCAATTTTATCTTTTTAAGCTGTCTAGGTTCACATAGATAACACTGTATGTTGAGCGAGATTATTTAACTATGTTGTTCTTAACTTAGAATTTATTTAAGGCTTAATTAAACTAAATAACATTTTATTTAACAGTATCTTTAGAACTTATTTATTTAGGCACTCTTTCACATTTTTTAATGCCATATGGTAATTTAAGGCAGAACATTTTGGAACAGTTTTAATTTTACTTTTTTCTTTTTTTTTATTAACCCGAAGACCTCCCCTGGCTTATTGTACAAACCCTACTGTACCACATCATTACCTTTTCTGCAGAAAAGCTGCCAGCTTTTTCAATTCATGTATAGCCCAAAGCATGTAATGATCCAAAGCCCAAGACCAAACTTGGATGTTTTTGTTTATGGCTTATCTTAGTTTATAATTCTTTAAAAAAATGTTAAAATACAATATGTTCGGGAGTTAAAGACATTTTTCAGGACTTACTATTAAAGTAAGAAGGTTCAAATGAGATTAGAAGCAATATGGGATAGGCAGTGGCAGAAAGAGGGGACTATTGGCCACAAGAGCTGCCTCTTGGGCGTTGAATGTCATCTCTATGGATAGGAGGAGCCTGAGGTGGCCTGCAAGGTTGATATGTTCACACTAGATATAGTTGGAATCATTTTGACAGAAAGCTCTGGCTCCAAAACCAGTCTCCAAAAAGGGCTTTAACTCTCTTAAACTCTAAGGTTTCCCCTTCTGAAAGGGTGCTTGACCAGGAGTAGGCATCCTCATTGCCTCCAAGCTTGCTACCTGGATGTTGAGGTTTACTCCCTTTTGTGAGTACTGGGTTTAGGAACACTGCCAGCAACTCCCTTCATCTACTGATCGATTTCAACACTCACGTATGCAATAAACTCATCCTTAGTTACTACTCTGTTCTAACTTGTTGTTAGTTTCATCAGTTTATGATGAAAACAAACAATAACGACACGAAACAGCCCTTAAACAGTTGCATACTCCAACAACCTCATAACCTCAAAATACCACTGGGTACAGTATATAGTCAAGGGAAATCGGTCTTGCAAATTCTTTGGGATCCTGACAACCTTATTTATCTAATGAAGCGAGTGTAGGATGTCACTTTTAACCATGATTGGAAAGTGAATACTTTTAGCTTGGCACCAACTCTTTGTGTTGGGATACTCATCCAGTTACAACTGTTTGGCTAGCTGAACACATACACATACAGAAGCTCTTAAGTAGTCTGCAACACTTGTGTTGTTAGGCAATTTTTCAATTACCTAATGGAAAAAAAAACTGTGACAGACAAAACATGAAGGTTACCTTGATCGAGTTGTAAAGGTAAAATATATAGAGCCGTCAAACCTAAATCCAATAAGTCTTCACCAAGATTACTCACAACTTTACATTTATAAAAACTTTATCCTTTTGTAAAGTAAAGTAAATTAAGATTTAAGCATTTTTTTTGTTGAGTTTGTTTGTTTGTTTTTTTACAGATTTTTAAAACACAATTTGTGGGTTGATACTGGGTTTAATGTTAGAGCAGGCACACCATAAATGGAAGCTTTTAGTCAGTGATGCAACCTTCTCTCAGTTATTGCTTGCATGTTGAACCGATGTAGCCAGACAAGATGCAGACTTGTTGAGGAGAAAAAACAAATAAATGAAAAAAAGAACATAGATACTAGACACAAGAGACAAGAGCTGGAAACAAAAGGCGAGAACAGACAACAACTTAACATGGTGTGACCACAGAAAGGAAAGAAAGTATTTATGAACACAAGCAAAAGAAAACAGGAAGTAAAAAAGCTCAAAGGAAAAGGCACAAAGACATTCCCAAATAAACAGGGCCTAATGAACTGTACCAGTACAGAAAAATCATCATTTGAATTAACAACAGTGTTCCTTTCACTTTTTTGATATGATGTATAGGGTTTGAGCTGATTGGAGGCATCGGGTAGTCATTTTCAGGTTGACTGTTTTTTTTTTTTTTGTTGTATCAATGATGTTTGTATTCAGCTTCCGATTATGCCAGATGAGAAATTAAGTTCTACTGAGAGCAAACAATGTACTTTATTAATGTCAAAAAATACGTAAGCTTTCATGATATTTTGGTTCCATCCAGCATACCCTCCTTACTGTAGCTACAATCTTAATATTCATAAAAAGTACAGTTTAGTGACGGCTGGTAGTCCTCTCTGTTTTACTCTTACTTTTAAAGTTGTGCTACATAACATAGGTATGTACACTAACTTAAACACATAAATTCTACATGTGTTCAGGGAGAAAAATGCACTATAAAACTGCACTATAAATGTACATTTGCATACTGAACAAATAGTTATCTGAGTAAGTAACAACATCAGATTGTAATTCAAAAACAAAAATATATAAAAAAATAAACACTATATGGTATAAATATACAGTCTGGGTTTAAACTCAGAATGCAATTAATTTTAAAACAAAACAATATGATTGTTCAGTTTGTACTCACAGTTTACAAAACTCTTGTCTCACTTAAATACACAGTGTTCTAAAAACAATTATCTAAAATATTTGATTTAATAAAACAAAAATCCATTAAACTAAAGGAATGAATAAGGAAATTAAATGTATTTATATTATTACAACCTACAAATATTTAAGAAGGAAACAATTAAAGAAATGCCAGAAGGGGAGGCTTACGGCCAGCATGGAAACATTTGTATTATAAAGTACGAATTAAAATCACCATAAATTGGAAATTTATGTTGATGAGGGAAACGTGGTGTAAATTAGAGTTAAAACATCTTTCATTTTTTAATGTCATTGATTAAAAGGCATTGGGTTTAAATATATCAAAAAAGAGGTAAAAGTGTTTGGCATTGATTATTAGGGAATACATCTAGCCTATCAGAAAAGATGATTCTCATACCGGATTCACAACACATTTTTACAAAACTGTTTAAACTAAAACCTGATTAAGAATATATACAATTTAAAGAATAGTCCAGTGGTTTCCTGTCCATATTTAATGGTTCCTATACTTGTGAAAGTGTTTGGGTTTTTAGGGTCCTTCTTCAAATTTCATACAGGTTTTTTGATGCTGCCACTGCAACAGATGATAGGAGAAGATATGACGCTTTAAACGCCATCAACTTATAAAAGATCTTTAGCATTTTGCAACAAACACTGAAGGACCTAAGCGTGTCCTAAACAAGTACAGCTTGTTCTGTCCTTTCTTGTGGGTGGCTTCATTGTTGGTCCTTGATTTCAGTCTGTTGTCCAGGTGAATACCATTATTTATGGTCCTCAACCATCTCACCTTCTTCCCTTATGATTGAAATGGTATTTGATATAACCATTTTTTATGTTAAATCTTCAATCACTCATTTTGTTTTGTTAACATTTAAGATGTAATGATTGCTTCCATACTATGCAACAAAATTGTCACACCAGCTCTATGTTGCTGGTTTTCTGTGGCTCTGTTACACACTACAACTCTCTGTGTGTTATTCAGGATCAGGTACTTATATGTCTACAGGTTGTACTAACTGGAACAGCTTCCCTCCTGCCTGGAAGCAAAAGACATGATCATATCAGCTCTTTATAAGAACATTTGCATAAGCTCCCTATTTATTACATAATTCAGTTTAAAATGTCACTGATAGTTATTAAAGATCTTAACAGCTTGGTGTCCCACCACCTATCTGAAAATAGAGCAAGGACTTTTAGAATAACCAGTCACTGCCCGGTAACATTGCAAGGACTGTGAGATGGAGTCCCAGGCATCTGCTTCCAGATAATAATATGGTTATTATATACCTAAAAAGATTTTTTATTATGCATTTCGGTTAAATATTTTTAAAAGTTTTACACAGAGTCTTTTTTAATGAAGTGCTGCTAGCAGGATCTGAAAAGTCACTTAAACATAGTGACAAAGTTGCTAAATTGGCAACCGTAAGGCCCAAGTGGCAGTTGTCAGATTATGGAACACCATTACAACAACTTTTAAACTAAACAGTTGCCTTACTTTGTTATAGTTTGGTTAAAGGATGACAAGCTTAAAAGTATACACTGCCATGTCCAAGAGAATTTATAGAAGAAATTTACATTAGCTAAAGTCCTATTCTGATAGCAAAGGTATTGTACTTTGCAAGACCCACTTGACCTTGATCATTATTTCAAATTCCTATCCCACAGTTTTAGTTGGAGCCACTGATTCCTGTCAAAAAATTGTATCATATAAAGTGTATAAAGAGTATTTCTTTAAACACAATGTTACACAAAGAGAAACAGTAGCATAAGAAAGTGTTGCACACACAGCAGCGACGGGTAGTGTGGTAAAGTGTAGCCTTGCCGTTTCCTGCAGATAATGATGGCCAAGAAAGTGACCAAACACGAAACCAGAGCCATGGAGATCCAGATGATTGTCATTGTGTTGTAACGTACAGGAGCTGCAAAGACATAGGAATGTACAGTTAACTAAGAAGCTGTTAACTGTCAACAACTTAATGTTTTCACTGACATTGTAGAGGACAGGAAGGTATTTGAGTTCTATCAAATAGTCTCAAAACTTTGTAATTATCTTGTGTTGACTCTAAATGTTTGGCAGCAGCACTGTGTATAAGACAGATTAGCTGTTGTCTTTGGTAATTAATTCTGTACAAATACCTTATAAATAGAAATGGGGTTAAAAAACAAACAAACAAAAAAAACTGACAGGAGGTGTTTGACAAATTATCCCAGGTTGTCTATAGAAATATATAAACAAACATAAAAGTTTAGCCTTCTTAGATAAACATACATTAGTCTTCTTGCATCTTGCTGATCTTGACTTGACATTGATTCTTAAGTAGATCTGTGTCTACAATCAATTCAGCTCCATACACCTACCCTTAGTTGATCTTTGGTGTTGTGCATTACTCTTTTTAGTTTTGGATGATTAATTCAACCCTGAGGTGCCCAGGTTTGGGATATTGCTATGCAACTTAGTTCTGAATATCTAAACTTTATCCACTAACCTGTTTTATGTGTTACTTATCTGATTTATTAACTTTCTTTAACTTAAATTATGACTAAATCTGTGATGGTTCCAACAACATAAATCAAACCTTGTACTACTATGAAAACATAAATATAATTTTTTTTAAAGCCAAGACCATACAGATCCCCCTCTCCGAACTAACTCTGAAGGCAATGATATGATTACTTTGCATTTGTTAATAACACGTAGTTCTTATTGATTGGACAACATATTGTCTCCTCAGATGTTTGATGCCCTGTTGGCTTCAGAGCAGGAAAATTTGTCAGTTTTTCGCCAAAGAAGAATAGGTGTCCAGTAAGCTGGGACCACCCTAATGCAGGTAATGGAGTCTTGTAGACATGGTGTCACTCTGCACATAGTCTGCCAAATCCCATATTAGAGAAAAGCTAAATTATAATAATTATGATAAAACACTTTGTTATATAAACCTGTTGTCTTGTCTCAGATGTAGCGGCCAATTCAAAAAAGCACCAAAAAAAAGCACAAAAAAGTTGTTTAAGGATGGGAGGGATTCCCATCCACCAGATGATAAAACAGTTGGATGGAGGAATGGATAGCAATGCTTACTCTGACAACATGCTTTTAGAAGCGACATGTGAGGCAAGTTTTAACAAAACAAACCAAAAGCTCACAATGAGTTTAAGGTAGATATTATGAAAGGAGAAAAAAGTAAGGAATGGAAAAAGGAAAACATGAAAGATGAAAGGACTAGATATATGGATATATAAAAGACAAATGGATTGGTTAAGGGTTACAGAATGAATGTTAAAGCTTTCACTGAATGCTGGAAAACCTATTTTGACAGAAACCTGGTGTTAGCATTTCAAATTACTTGCAACCATTCCAAGAATGTTTTGCCTATGCATGTGTATATTGTATTGCAAAATTCCAAACAATTTGAATAAAAAGCATTAACAAATGTTTACGTTTTCAATTTGACTCATTGGGGCTTTGTTTGGCAATATCTTTCAGATCATAAAATAACAATAAACTAAAAAGTCCCTACATACATTTACTGTTTGGTGCAAAAATAATTTCAAATTTTTTTTTTCCATTTTAACCTGTCCAAGGTATAGACCTACTCTGGCACCAATAACCACTGGCGATAGGCAGCATTCTCTCAGGACTGGATTAGTGGGTATAGAGGATGTATGTATGGGTGGAATGCTTTGGTCTTTAGCTATTTAAATGTGTAATATAAGTAGGGGCTGGGAGATTTATAGAATATACTTGACATAAAGTGAGTTTTTTAACTGACAATGGTTAAAATGTCTTTAACATTGAGCATAAATTCTTTCGCATCTAATTCACGGTTTTGTTGTGTAACTTCCCCTGCCTATCTGAACATTTTTTGTCTTACTCGCAGTGCGGACCACAAAAAAATATGGCATTCGTGGGAGAGCATGAAATTAGATGGAGTGCCATGAACTAGTTCCCGAAAAAACAAACCAGCAGCAAATTTCAAACAAAATTTGTATGTTATCGCCTCTCACCACACACCAAAGAAAACGTCTAACAAAGCAACTGTGAGGCAGATAACAATCACTTCTTCATTTGCCAAAGCCATTCTGTATGACATAAAATGTATGAAGTATAAATAAAATCAAAGAAACTTAAGGACTAAACTAGGCTGTAGTGTTTTGGCCGTCAGCTGCACCTTGAAACTTGGAAATGTGTTTCTTATTTTATATTGAATACAAACTTATTTTATATTGAATACAATCTGTTTATTAGGAGATTTGTCTAATTATCTAGATAGTGTTATTTTTCTGTATATACTCCATATTCTTATACATCGTTTATTTTCTGCAGATCATTCACATTGTTTATTTCTGTATATAATTTTTAGAGATATTTTTTCTGCATGGCACTGAAAGGAGCGGTCCTCCAATCTCATTGTACAATGTGTATAATGACAATAAATGGCCTTCTATTCCATTCCATTGTATTCTATTTTGGTAAGATTGCATTTAATTTCCCAGTAATGTAACCTCAAATTAAATTAAAACAATCAATTTTTCATTTTGTTTAAAAAAAAACAAAAAACAATTTAAAACCATTTCTTTGAGTTTTCATACCTCGAGAAAATTTGGTAGTGTGTTTCCATCCTTTTCATTTGTGTTATGAATCCTCATCTGATTTGTTGTTTCATATTCTCAGAATATGAAAATGGTTTAGACTGATACCTGTGACTTTTCTGGGTCACTTAATTTTATGTTTAATATTTAAACTATTATTTTTTAATCTGGAATCAATATTTTTTTTTTTTGTGTAAAGCTTATTAAGAGATACATTTTCAGTTTCTGCTACTTTAGTTTTCCTGTGGATTCTTCCATGGTGTAATATTTTTGCTCCTGAAGTTTTGTTTATTAAATGTCTACTGTTGACCACAAAAACGTTTTACGAGTGAAAAAAACATTTGTGTGAAACTAATGGTTTCAATAAAATCTTTAATTGTATTCATAGTTTGGCATCAGATAAGAAAAGCAAACATGAATGGCTATGTGCCATTTTACAAATTATATAATATAAAGCAACATTCAAGGTTTTATATTGTGTATTGTTATATAGAAAAATAATATCAGGATACTTGATTTTCCTGATATCTCTCAGCCCTAAATAAAAGTGTAGAAAAATATTTTTACTTCACTGTTTTTTCACGATAGTTATTGGTGTTTACACATTTAAATCAATTTTAAACTTTAACATAGCTTTTCCGGGTGCATAGTGACTCTGCATATTAAAGAAATCAACAATGGTTCCAACGTGTTAAGACAGTCAAAAGATGTTTTCAAAAACTTTGTTGATTTTACCTGCTTTTCCAGTCTGGATCTCGATGTTCTGGCTGAAGCGTCCACAGCCTGCTGATGTTCTAGCCCGAACCTGGAAGACATACTTTGTGCCTGGCTTTAGCCCTGACACGAGAGCACTGGTGTTTTTAGTTTTTATGGTGGAGTAACTCTGCTCTTCATTATCCTGTTACAAAAACACAGACATTTAAACTGAAAGTTTTAATGTCTTGTGTGTCCTGTTATACCATACAACAAACCCAACAAGAAGAAAATAAAAACTCATACAACAACAACTTTGATCCAATAAAGAGGTTGTTAAGCAGTGTAAGTTAAAAAGTTACTGGAGGTGTTCGTAAGCACCGAATCGAATTATGTATGTGTCTGTAGCAAAGATTTTGCCCTCCATCATTCTCAGCTGAGGACGTGTAATGGACCACAAGATCCATATTCTGTGAAGTTCCAGAGGAATCTTGAAATGCAGACATTGCTGTCTGGTACACTTGCAGCATCTCATCCTCTGGATAAAGATTAAGACGCAAAGCAAGACACAAGCTAATCCTTCAGCCCTCCCCACACAAACTTGCTGGTTTAGCTATGAGACAGTCGGCTTTCAGGCCACATTTCTGCAATTAGATGATTACTATCACCACGTACACAAACACTCGGATAAAGACATGCTTGCAGCAATTAGCTGATTGTGAGATTTATGTGCCCAACAGACGCTTACTGTCACTGTTACTAAGGTGGAATCCACACTGTCTCACCCTCCCTCTTCCTTTCTCTTTTGACCTCCATGTTCTTTAATTATCAGAGCACCAGGATCCGTCTGCTGGATTAAGTTATCCATTACCTATCCAACTGCCACAGCTTGAACTGTCAGGTTGAACTCATCTCTTAGGCTGAGTTTATTTATTTTTTGGTGGGGTGGGTTTCCTTTCTTGTCATTGTTGTCATTTCTGTTACTTTAGCTCTTTAAATATATAGTGGATAATTTTCAAATGATTAAAAAATAAATATAGTGTATGTGAACTGTAAACAATATACAAAATGTCTTGAAAATGTATTCCAACTAACTAATTCCAACTAATAGCAATCATTTCACTCTCAAAATTTGTGGTGTACAACAAAAAGAAACCCTTCCTGCCTGGCTGTGGATCTATTTTACCATGAGCCTCTTTGGCTGTTTCTCGAAAAGTTGTACTGACCCAGCCTTTCAGTTTAGGTGGATGGCCTTGTCAAATCTTCCTGATTTTTATTCATAAGTGTCAGAGGAAATTATGTTGGTTTAAAATACTTGTATTTATTTTATTCATTGGTTTAATAAGACATTTGTTATGAACTCACAATTAACTGAGTTCATTTGAGTTAGCTAAAAAACTTATATTATTTTCTTTCTTACTTAATAAACAAGCACTAGGAAAATTAATATGAGTGTATGTTTGTTGCTGTGTATGAGGATATAAGTCTGGTTTTTTGTGCAAGGGTTTCGCAGGCTGAGTTGTTGGCTAAATACCTTCTCATGGTATTTGATGTCATACTCAAGTATGACTCCATTTGGCTGGTCGGGTTCATGCCACAAAAGAGTCACACTGTTCTGACTGGCGTTCTCCTGGCGGATAGATAACACTTCTGAAGGAGCTGTTAAACAAACAGGACAGATTTCTTTAGCTCAACACACAAACAGAAATACAAACGTAATCCTATTTTAGTGACAGAAACATAATCACCGCTTGTTGATTGTTACATTCCTTCAATAATGTGAAGCCCTCAACAGCATCTACAATATCAACATCAGTTATTCATCTATATATTTTTTTGAACCTCTCCAGGTTAGGACTTGAATGCAAGGACGGATTAGGGATAGTCTGGGCAACTCAAGCCA
This sequence comes from Orestias chungarensis, assembly GCA_032876305.1. Taxonomy (NCBI): domain Eukaryota; kingdom Metazoa; phylum Chordata; class Actinopteri; order Cyprinodontiformes; family Cyprinodontidae; genus Orestias; species Orestias chungarensis. The sequence continues at coordinate 281,881 of JAVLVB010000464.1, forward strand.
GTTTGGAGAATAAACACCTTCAAACATTGTCACAAAAAGTCTGATGCTGCGTTCACACAGAACACGTCTGGAGTGTCAAGATCATGTCTAACGCTTCAAGTTTGACGTGTGTACATTTTGTGCACTTTTTTGCTTCAAACGCGCTTCCAGTCTTCTCCAGTCGGACCTCTGGTCTCTTCAACTGTTGTTTTTTACAATAGGGGATGAAAGAGCATCTTGGCTTTATTTGATAAAGCAGAAAAGCAAGAGAGCGTTGTTGCGGCTGCCTTGGCACAATATCAGTTTCCAGGAAAAATTCAGAAGCGTCCGGAGTTTCGGAATTTTCGGCCCCTGCTACAGGAGCTCAGATGACGAGGCTGTCAATTTCGGCACTAGGTTTGTCTCACTCGGATTAGCAACAATAAATGTATCTGCCATTATTACTTCCGAATTTCCACCCCGTCGGAAAGTTTGTCACTACATCACGTACCAGGTGCTCTCTGACTTTTTGACGCTCCTTGATGCGCGTTTACATAGACTCTTTATGTGAACTCTTGACACTCCAAACGCTTTCGGTGTGAACGCAGAATAAATGCTGTGTAGACAATTGGAAAGGTGGACTGGAAACGTTGCTGTATAAATTATATTAAATCAAGTATTGTCGAGACACCTTCACACTGCCTTGAAACATGACAAACTGTCATTGAATAGTCATTGACTAACAAGCTGAATAAAATATGTTTTCCAATAAATAATCCTTAAACAAAATATCAGGGTTACACGCATACAAAAAACATTTGGTGTTTCATTTACTGTCACCAAAATAAAATTGTGCTACTCGGTTAAATTAGGGACTTTTCCTTTCATGCATTCCTTTAGAGCTACAGTGACCAATGGTCTATTTACTGTTTTTTTTATTAAAGGGGAAACAGGAAACCAGTCAAATGACATCTTGTTTTCACATAAGTGAAATCACACCCTCTACTCAATTTAATCTGTGTCAAAGATAGCATTTATCAGACAGATTTCTTGTCTTAAATATAAATAATTGCTAAAGTAATTTCTGTCTCTATGCCTAAAATATATTAAACATACTGATTTTGTTACAATACAAATTTAGAAACCCGAACTACCTGAATTACATTTTTGCAACAAAATGTCTGCTATGAAATATGGTAGATGGCAATTTGTAGGTCCCTAGAAAGTCAAATAGCCATGGTAAATGACTTCTATGGAAGTCAAGGGCCCCATAGCAGAGGCCATCGTGATCAAGGGCCCTCTAATGGTATGGCCTTTTCTTCTCTAGGGTCCCTTGGGAAGGGTTCTCATAACCAGGGTCCTCTAGCCTCTGGCCGAGTCAGTTTGTAACAAATGCTCAATGTGCATTACTGTAAAATAACTGAAGGGAATTAGATTCCTAAACAATCAATTTTTGGCAAGTGCCCTTTCGTTTCGTTCTAAGTTGGTTCAAATGTATTAAAGGGTTTGATATTGACTTCAACTAAAATTCAAATTTTGTGAGAAGTTACATAATGGGGTTTGTATGAACAAGTTATATTTTAAGTTACGATCACTAAGGTTCCTTTAACATCATAATACCTTTAACTTCTATTTTAGCAATACTATTATGAAAATATTGCTCGTCTTACTTAATTAAAAATATTATATACTTTGTACACTTTTAAGAACTACAATGTTTAACCAAATTGATTGAGACAAAAACGCAAACCTACAGTTTATCTTTAAATCAGAACTCTAGTTTGTGCAATAGGTTTGTGGTTCTAATATTATGCTTTCACCTGCTTAGTCTGTTTTCCCTGTTATTGGATATATTTAACCCTGTTCTAACATTCATGAACATGACTTACCAAAAAAGTATTTTGGAAATGCTATTTTTTTTTTTTTATTACGTCTTATGTGTGAGTATTTTCTCATTATAGTCCTAAAAATACAAAAATCTGCACATAACTTTATGTGTTTTGCGTTTGATAACATCATTGTCAAATAAACTGACTTAATAACACTAGTTTAATTTACCTACCAAGTGTTTTTGTTATTCCTATCAAGTCATAAGTTTTTGTTATGTACCCTACCTGCCTGATTTGTTGTGATGTTGACCATGGCATAAGGTGACAGCTCATTGCTCAGGTGTGTCACAGCATTCGTTGCCAGGATCCGGAAGGAGTAGTTAGTGTGTGCCACCAGGTTGAGCACTGTCACCCGAGATTCCGTCAAACCGCTCTGGCGAGGAATGAATCTTACAGCAGCACTGCCGGAACGCTCCACAATGCCCCCTCCTCCCAATCCAATGCTGGCCCCTCCCCCCACCTTCCCCCCACTGCTTCCTCCAGGAGAAGCTTTGCAGTCCTCACAGGGCCCTTCCCCTGAGCACTTCTGGCACAATATGATGTATTGCAGGTCGCTACGCCCCCCTGTATCCAGAGGGCGATCCCATTCCAAAATCACAGATGTCCCGTTGACTGAGGAGATGACGTTTACTGGAGCAGATGGAGGGCCTGGAGAAAGAAAGAGAGATTTTAGGTTCAACTTTATGTTTTATTGCGGTGAAAAAAGCTACAGTACTGTTGAAAGTGTATGCCCTTTTTAGGTAATTCTGTCAAATTTAAAAATGTTATTCGTGTTTGTTTGTTTCACGCCACAACATCTCAAATGATTGCAAGTCTAGATTTTGTTTAGGCCTTTCCAAAACAGTGATATTATTTATTTTCATTTTGTTTTTGGGGTGAAAGCATCACCTCATTTTCAAGTTGCATTACTTAATCATGCTGCAAGAAATCCTGCAAGAAAAATGGCATAAAATCCCTTTGACCATTTTCCAGGACTTGTATTTGTCATTCCCAAGACAAATTGACACTGTATAAGCCGCAAAAGGAGACCCTACACCATAATAATAAATGATTGTGGTCTAAAACCAGGTCTTTCAGTTTCATTGTCCAACCCCTGTATAAGTGACACTAAAGCACACATTCTGTCATAGCATCTACACATAAAATGATATAGGTAAGACTGTTACTTTAAAAAAGAAAATGCTAAAATATGACATCTTAAGATACTGTCTCCCTCCTATTTTCATGAGGCAGATATAAAAATAATAATAAGACAAAGAAAAAAGGTCAAAGAACATATGTAAAGAAAAAAATAATAATACCTGAATTTGTAAGTAAAAGGAAAAACAAGAAAATATATTTTTCATAAACAGTAAAATGTATGTGTTTAAATACACAGTTTGCTAAAAATAAACAAAGAAACAAATATGAAGATCAATTAAATTATATAACATGAGATAATGTTTTTATTATTTTAACAAACTGGTGCATTTCAGATGTACTGATATATTTCCCCAGAGGCAGTTTTATATATTTTATCAACTTTAATTTTTAATGTCAGTTTTATTCCTTCATATTTAACACTGTGGATACTTATATATATGGATATATATGTGGATGTTTATATATTGTGAAAATTGATCATTGTTATTTATGTTAAAATTGCTTATTTTTATTTACTACTCCTATACATTTCTTTAATAATTATCTGATCATTGTATAATATACAAACATGCCCAAAAATTACAATATTGCATATTACTGCATTATTTTTGCAAGCCATCTCAGAGAGTGAAACTCGTATATTATTTAGAATCATCAAACATAGAGCCATACATTCAAACTCTTTGTTTTTAGTAATTTGGGAATCAGATGTGAACCTTTCAAATTTATTGATGCTACTTTCCCACATGCCTATTGATGCAGTAATTCATGCAAGAGGAGGCTCAACCAAGTATTCAGGTCAAAGAAATATAAATATTTTCTAAAGATCTGTTTGTTTTTTTTGGAGATCCTTATTTTCCAAGATAGTGAATTTTGAATCTTTACCTTTAAAAAAATCGGGAAAAAAAATCAAACCTTTACTTATTTTACAGTGCTAAATCTATAATTTTTTTGACTTTTATGAAATTTAAATTTTTTCAAATTGTACCTGCATATCTCCAGTGTTTCTTCACTCATGAAATCTACAGGATGTTGCTACCACAGGTTATTCTGTATAATTAATAAAGAAAATGTATTTATCCCAGAGGTGTGATAACATTTTCACATAAGGCAGCTTTGGTTTGAATAGTTCCCCACATTATTAGATTTAAAACATTTTCAAAATCCTCATGTGTTTTATTAGTGTGCACATCTTTCTACCACTCATGTCTCACTAGCGGAATTAAGCACTGTGATGTAAGGTGTGTATGTTGTTATTTACGGGAGCATGGTGCTGCTGGTGGGTCATCTGTTGCCCTGTAGTAGTTAGAGTCACAAGGGCAGGAGACGGCGGCTCTGGTCTCTGAGTGGCTGTGTTGGGGACATTTACCACATGGGCCATCACCCGCCACTGGCTTATAAAAACCCACCTCACAGGCTGCAGACAGAGGGAAAATAAAAAGAAACTGAAATTATGAGAGAATGCAGCAATATACGCATGACTCAAAAAACAGTAAACTTTGCGTTTAAATAAACTTTTTCAACGGTGTTACACGACCACAAAATTATTTATTTGAAGACACAGCACATCCGCAATGATTGAATCCTATGAACACACCTCCCCCAGCGACCAAGTGTAATGTGTAATTACAGGCATGTAATGGCAGAAACTGCACAGCAGAGATGAAAGTCATTCCTGCTTTGCTCAGATTTGGGCTGAAAATATATTGCACTGTTGATACTCCCAGTGAGACCATCAGAATCCAACCCAATGCTTCAACGCTATTCAGCTTCGCTGATACATATTCACTTTTAACTCTGCACCTATTAATAATGGAGGGCTTGCTGATAAATATATTCTCTTTTCAGGCAGTTAATAGGCTTCCGCAATGGTAAATGGGGCACATGTAGAGTTGCTTACACAGAAAAACGGCAATAGCAGACAACTTTACCAGTTCTTGTGCTTGCTCTCCCTTATGAGCTAATTTATGCACCCCAAAGAAAAAAAAAGTAAAAGCTTACAGACAGAATGCTGGCCTCCTTGTTGCCTTGTAAAGTTTATCGATGGTAACCTTAGATATTCAGACCTGAAGTGACAAAACTGAACCGTAAAATTAGATTAGAAAAACTTCAGCTTATTTATAAATCAGAAATTCATAATGAATGGTGTCTGAAGGCTCTTTGCAAAATCAAAAATACAGTTTAAGAACAGATAATATAAATACATTTAGCTTTGATATTAGTTATTAAACAAAGCACTTAGATTCATTATCCAAATTGTTTCTTGCCTAGGGAAATCAAGAATTTTGCATTGAGTCACTGTCTTTACAGTCATGTCCTGAACAAGTTTTAACATAAACTTGGTTTCACCACAGTTACATTCCAGATGAACATGCCTATTTGAGATATCGTTGATTAAATACTGACTGGTATGAATTACATGAGACCTAACCTTGCATTGCATAACATTGAGCGGTGAGTGGATCTGAGACAATGGTATGTGCGTTCTGATGGTGGTAGTATAGTGCCGGGGAAATTATATATATAAGTTTTATTTATTGTAATTTAATGTCAGAAGCTAATGTACTATTGTTAACCAATACAAATAATTGTTAAATACAAAGTAACATTTAATTTACCAGCAGGGTATTAGTTTTTAAATGGGTTTTAATTATCTATAATATCTATTACAAATGACAGATTCGTTTTTGAAAAATGTATTATTTTCAGCTTGAGTAATGGGTGCACATTAGCCCTTTTTAATTTTAAAATGCATTTTTCATTCATTTTGTGCAAAGTCTGTTAAAAAGAATCTCCAATTCTCCAATTTCTAAAGTTGTCTTTTCGTTCACAAAGTTTGCATTCTCCTGGGTGAGTTCTTTATTGATATTTCTTAAAATACAATTATGACTAGTCATAAGTAGGTTTGACATATCTAAAATTGTAGTGGTTTTAAAACTATGAGGCTTCAGATTATGAATCTGGTGACATAATTGCCGATATCCTAAAATGAAATTTGATCAATCAAAACGTAATTGAATTTATCCTAAATTGTTGTTGGTACTAGTCAGAATGTAAATGCAGATATGTTAAATGACCATTTGGTACAGTCAAATTGTTATTGTGTCTATTCAAAACCAGTTTTTATATCTAACTAGAATGTGGATGGTCAGACAAGACAGATTTTTTTCTGATAGCCTGCTAGATAAAGCAGCAGTTGAATTTAACTTTGCCGATTTCCCTCATGCTAAGCAAATATGTAAATATAGTCAGAAGGTCAAATTCCCATTAAGCAGGAAAAACATGCAGCAAAACCTGAGCTGTAATCTGCCATAGCCGGGTTTAAGAACATAGAGCAGTCAAACAAAAAAATATAGAAACACATATCTAAACCTATTTTTTTTATCTTAAAAAATACATAAATAGTTGAACAATACAGCAATGTCTTAAGTGGCTTCATTTATGAGCTTAATGGATCTAAATTAATATGCTCTGTGCAGTGATAATAGAATGCCATAGAATGAAAGATAGCACACAAATTTAATCCCAGAGATGGTTTTGCTAATGGTTTGTCTAAGAGAGAGCCAGGTGTATCATTTATAGGAAAAGGTATTGACAACAGTTTCTCAGCCAATGGCCCTCTACACAGAAAGCTAGACAGATGTAGCTTCTGAAATGAAAACCTGAGAGAAAACATAAAGTTGGCAAAAGAAACAGTGGACTGTGTAAAATAGTTGAGTTAAAAATGTAGCTGAGTAAGGAATAAATGTCAGTATGAGCTCTACCTGCCTTTGCCTATAACAGCATTACTATATAAACATACATTATTCAGCATTTTGTTGTGAATTGCGGCTACCTGCAGAAACTGAACTGAATAAATTTTGCCTTCATCCTCACATTTAAGAGGTACATTATGTTGCTCTATCAGATAAAGTCCCAGAAAGATATATTTAATGTAATTGTTAGCACCATGACAAAATATGGAAACGTTTAAGGGAGTGGTTACTATTGTTATTAGTTGTAATTTTGTATGGTGTGTTTGAGTGTCACAGAGCTACACTACTACGACCAGTGAAAGAAAAGAAAAATCATGACACCTTATGCTAAAAATAAGCACAAATATACTGCTGCTAATTTTGACAAGTGAAAATTAATATAAAAAAATCTAATACAAATTTCATACTACAAATTATTTATCATAGCTTATAGGGCACCCCATAGCCAGAGTTTTTTTGTGTGTGTTTGTGCTTAAATACAATTGATAAAAGTAGCAGAATTCCCTTCATCATGTCAAGAGGTTATAGGTAATAGATGTATTTGTATTTGTGTCAGTATGTTGGCTGAGGCTGCTTCCTTTAAATGACAAACAAATAAAAAGCAATTGCTAAATGAAATGCATACCTATTCACCATCTTTCTTTGTTTAAGAAGTTAGAGCTTGAACACAACTCTGTCTTCAAAGTTTCATAATGACTAAGCAGGTAGAGTCTCATAAAGGGGGCTCGACAAAGGTAGTCCTAATTTAGAAACAGCAGATTAATCACGAAAATTTGTGAAATTTCCTGCAAATTATTCTGAGATATTTGTGAGGGAATACCAACACATTTAAGCATTGGCCATGGCCAAATGCTAAAGTCATGTATTTAAAATAATAAATGTGAAGAAAGTAAAAACCTACCAAAAATAGATCTACTTTACTAATTGGTTTGGTATTTTAAAAACAGAAATATCTCAACAGTGATTTGTTTCCATTTTGCTAACCTGTTAAGACATGTATTGCAACAGACCTTTGACTGTGTGATTTTAGGACAGGAAGTATACATATGTACACGGATCAAAAGAGACTCATAAAATTATATTGAGGAACCACTTCACATATGCTTGCCTAAGCTGAACACTCTCCAAGTTGCTTGGTTCTCATTGTTGCAAAGCGTTTTTTATTCAGTGTTGAGTGTCATTAGCTTAGTTTATTTACTGATGTTGTCATATTTTTTAGTCTTCTGACCCACATAAACGGAGAACTCTCAGGACTTGAAGTAATATAAAGTTTATTGAATGGATATTGTTGTGGATTTCAAAAAGGGTTCCGGCTGGAAATGGCAAGGCAGCGGCAGGGGAACAGCAAGGCAGCAACGGGGAAATGCCAAGGTGCCAACAGGGGAAACGGTGCTGAGCGGAGGCAGATCAGAGCGGTTAAGGTAGTGGACAGACTTACTTGGGTGAAGGTGGGAGGTGGGAGGAGGACTGAGAGGGTCTTGAGAATCTGGGTGTACGACTGATGGTATGGTTGTCCACGAGGTGCGCGTCAGAGAGATGGTGTTGCATGAGCGGGCAGATCGAGCTGAGCAAGGAGGAGCGGTGACCAAGGCTGATGAAGGTTATTGGGACGGAGAAGGTAAGTCTGTGGCACAGTAGATGATCCTGAGAAGAGCAGATTAGTGCAGGAGGGAAACGCGGAAAAACACGAGAGGAGAAGAAACATTAAATGGTAATAATGAGGAACTTGAAACACTGGAGAATGTGCGAATAACTAGAAAAAAGTAGGAACTATAAACTTGGCTCTGAGAAGGCACACGTTACCGATAGCAACTCAACACTCAGGCGTCGAGTAGTCACCGCCACCAGGCAGTCCAGACAAAAAGGAGGAGGCCTCAAAGTCACTGATAAGACCGGGGTGAAGAATTAAGGTGCTGAGACCGTAGCCCTCCCAGTTGACAAGATACTGGTGTCCACCGATCAGGACATCGTAGGCAGGGTGCCCATCAATGCTCCGGGCGGGTGGAGGGGTGTCGTATGGAGGGCACAAAGTGATGGTCTGAACTGGTTTGATCTGTGAAACACGAAATGTGGGATGGATTCTGAGGCTCTGGGGAAGGCGGAGTCAAACGGTAGAGGGACTGATGACAGAGTCGATGGGGTAAGGACCTATAAAGCGTGAAGTGAGTTTCCTAGAAACCGACTTCAGAGAGATATCCCGGGACGACAACCAGACCTGTTGACCGGGGGTGTAGACTGGAACAGGTGAACGTTTCTGATTGGCGTACCTTTTATTCTGGGCAGCGGTGCATTGGCTATGGTTTCGGTCCAGACACGACGGGAGCGGCGGATGTGGTGAAGAACTGAGGTTGCCGAGATATCACTCTCATCCGCGGGGAATAGTGGTGGCTGGTAACCTAAGGAGATCTCGAACGGTGAAAGTCCAGTAGCTACAGAGACATGAGAGTTATAGGCGTACTCGACCAAGGGGAGATATTGGTTCCAGTCGGACTGGTTGGATGAGGTGAGGCAACGGAGGGTTTCCTCGATCTCTGCCTAAGACGCTCTGTCTGACCGTTTGTCTGAGGGTGGAAGCCAGACGACAGGCTGACTTTGGCCCCCAGTGCTAAACAGACCAAGGGCGCTTGGGGACGTGACAAGCTGAAGAAGTCCGGAGAATGGTTTGCAGGGGGACTTGTTGCGTGAACAGGTAGGGCATGCTTGAATGTTAATGTTGACATCACAATGAATGTTAGGCCACCAGAAATGACGGGAGATGAGTGCAATGGTTCGACTGGAACCAGGATGAGCGGAGAACTTGCATTAGACGGCAAGAGAAAAAGGCACAGGGGTGAAGGCTATTGTCATCCGAAGATCTTTGACATAGGACAGCTCCGACCCCCATGTCTGAGCATCGTCGGGATGGACTAGAACCGGGGCCTTGGAGAACTGTTCCTTCAGTTTACTAAATGCGGCTTTGGCTTACCATAAGAAAGATCTTTAGAGGAGAGGCTAACTAACTGTAATTACGGATGAAGCAGCGGTAGAAATTGGCAAAACCCAGGAAGCATCGAAGCGACAGTCGGTCTCGTAGCCAAAGGCCGTATTAAATTCATCCAAGAAACCCTGAAAGCTAAGTCCAAAATCAGGATATCTACGAAAACGAGCCTCCGCTCATCTGAGAGCTTTACCTGCCAATTGGCCGATAACATACGCTATTTTAGCATCATCATCGACAAAAGATTGAGGTGAGAAAGCAAAAACCAACGTATATTGTATATTGTAACCCGCCGCAACCGCCAGCCTCCCAGTAGAATCTTTCCGGAACCGGAACTGAAACCCCGCGGTGAGCCGGAACCGGATGTGGGCGTGGTGGAGGTGGAGGTGATGGTGGAGGTGAAAGCGGAAGGTAAGCCGCGGCACCCTCATACGGAGGAGGATTGTTTTCGACGGTACGGGGATTGAGATTCTGGAGGAGGTGAGTGATCTGCTCGAGAGTCCTTTCCTGTTGCTCAGAAAGGGAACGGAGGACGGTTTTGTGAGCTTAAATCATGGTAGATTGATCTGAAATTACCCTCCTGAGAGGTTCTTGTGGGTCATCTTGTGGGTTCTGTCATATTTTTTTGTCTTCTGACCCACATAAACGGAGAACTTTCAGGAGTGGAAGTAATTTAAAGTTTATTGAATGGATAGGCGTCGAGTAGTGGCTTTACCGCTCCTTAAGTACTGCTCAGCTGATGATGGTGATGTATAGCACCTGGGCAGGAACTGCAGAGGTGAGCCAACACCCCAGCCAACAGGAACTAGCGATCTCCAGTGGACAACCCTAAAGAAAACTAAAAACCCTGACAGAAGTATTTACACGTAAAGAATTTTGTGAACACATTTTTATAATTGAGAAACTCGTTTTTTTTGTTTCGGTTATAGATATATATATATATATATATATATATATATATATGTATATATATATATATATATATATATATATATATATATATATATATATATATATATATATATATATATATATATATATATATATATATATATATATATATAT
>JAVLVB010000464.1:297955-312448 GCA_032876305.1 Orestias chungarensis
ATATATATATATATATATATATATATATATATATATATAAAGCTAAAGTTGAGCGCACATGCGTGCTTAAATGAGCATCAGTTTGCTGCCCGGCATGTGAACCTAAAGACAATTGGAAGGATGGATGCTGTCATTTACCTTCGTTAATGCAGTGCGATCTATGTTTACTACTCTAAAAATTGACTTATTGGGCACCCCTATTACACCCCACCTTTTCTTCATTAGGGACATCACAGCTGATTCAAGCTGTAAAAATGTAACACTAAGTTTTAAATGTCTAAAGAATATTTCGGTTCATGCTTTAAAAATATTGTAGCAGCAACAGTGCCAAATTTTTCCTGTTGTCTTGTTGTAATCCCATCTTTCAAAGGTATCCCTAAACTGCACCAATTATGCAACCTGATCTAGCGCTTTCCTTTTGTGGGTGTTTAAAGTGCTAAGGTTTTTGCTCCTTGAAATATCGACTATCCACCAAAAAAGTGCGAAAGGTAGAAGGGTAGGGAGAAGGACAATCTTATGAGCGGGTTCCAATAAAAATGAGCTAAACTATTTAGAGAACACGTGATTTGGTATGAATACTGTGTAAGTGAGCATCTGTGTGAATGTGCTGTTTGCATGTTGCCCGGCATGTCACAAGCTGTCAGTGTAGTGGATTTGCTATGAGAGAGTTTGCATTACAATGAATCTTAATAACCGTGGACTGGCATTGTGTGCTGACCTTGATTTATTCCCTGTATAAGTGGGTAAATAAATACATTGGAATCCAGGAGAGTCCAGGGGAGAGCAAATCTTTCTCCCACACGTGAGGAGACTGACGGAGTAATTTAAGGTGAGTGCCTGTCTATATGTGCAAAAGGGATAAGAAAAACGAATATATATATAAATATATATATATAAAAAAAAATGTATATATATATATATATATAAATATATATAAAAACAAAACAAAAATATATATATATATATATATATATATATATATAGTTGCTAGAAAGCTCAACATGACAGATGGTGGTTTATTGCCAGTCTTGTTGCGGGAGCAGGTGGGGCAAACTTTAACATATTCATGGACGTCTTTATGGAGATTGGGCCACCTACTGCGAATTTCACAAGTCATCCATAACTTTCCTAGGTTACATCTTTGAGGGCGGGCAGATCCGAGCTGACCCCACTAAAGTTCCTACCGGTACCGATTGGCCCACTCCAGACACCAGACGACAACGCCAACACTTCCTAGGTTTTGCAAATTTTTAAAGACTCTTCATAAAAAATTATAGTCAGGCAGCAGCTCCATTAACCTCTTTAACCTCCACCAAACACACCTCACCTTGACCCCCGAAGCTGAGAAAGCATTTTAACAATTGAAGACCCTCTTCTCCCAAGCCCCTGTGCTAGTCCAACCAGAACCCTCTGGCCAGTTCATCCTCGAGGTCGGGACCTCTGGCCTGGAAGTTGGTACAGTCCTCCCCCAGAGATCAGAGGAGGACAACAGACTCCATCCCTGTGCTTTCTTCTCCCGTCGTCTTTCCCCAGCTAAATGCAACTACATGTGGGAGACCGTGAGTTACTGGACATAAAACTGGCCCTGGAAGAATGGTGTCACTGACTGGAGGCTGCTAACCATTCTGTGCTGTGTGTTACCACCCTCACTAGGTACGACCACCTCTGTGCTCACCCCCAGGTTCTAGTCATCATCTGTGCTTATAACCCTACCGTGAAGACTTGAGCTCGGTCTGCCAGCTCCAGCTTCTCTCCACCTGCCATGCTTCCCCTGGACAACCACCTGTCTAGACTCACCGTTGGAAAGTCTCAACCACTCACTCCTCCCTGGCGTCTACCATCCACCACCGCAAGTAAGATCTAACCATTCATTCACCTTCACTTCCCCCGCAACTGCTCACCTGCTCTGTCTCACCTCCAGAAGTCTCCAGTCTCCCACGTTCCCCTTGGAATTTCCTGAGTTCCCCTTCCATTTTCTGAAGTGAACATTGCCACCAGCTGCAAGACCATCTACGCACAAAGTTTCAATAATCCCTGAATCCAGTAATTATTAAATATACTTCATTTATCCCAAAAATAAATGTTGGAGTTGTTATAGATTGTGATGGCTGTGGGCAGGAAAGATTTTCTGTTGCAGTCTTTTTTTTACAATTTTACAGCTTTTGAATGGACTGAAGGGAGAAGTTGTTTATAGGATTAATTTAGCATACATGCAGCTCCACTAGGTGTTTGCTAAGAGGGAGTGCTAACCTGCAACAAACAAACACAGTTGTTCTGACAGAAATACTGAAACTCAGAAAAATTACCTGAGACATTCGTGGTCACATTTTGCATTACAATCAAAAATTAACAGCAAAGAAGACTGTCAAGAACGTTTCACAACTATTAATTTCAGTGACCATGGTACAGACCAAACTCATGGTTAGATTCAACTGCTAATGAAGTTGGCTTCCAGCCTTGAAACATAAACCTTTTCCTTGTGTTTACTTGTATGGCACATTGGTTTACAAAACCAACAGGGATGTACAGAATATTTTTAGTAAAAATTTGTATAAGAACTGCATTTTGTATTTACCCATCTTTGTTTCATTAAAATGTTTCTGCTCTAAAAAAATGATAGTTAGACTAAAAGGACATTACATTGACAGAGTGTAAATACATCTTAGATTATGACCTGTTTTCAGTGGATTGCTGTTTTGATTGCGTTCTAGATTTGTTTTTTTGCACTCAGGAACTCTAAAAAAGTTAGAAGTCCAAACAAGTACAATATGAGCCAAGATTACGCAGGATAACTAATATGGACCTTGGGTAACTCAAACCAGTTATCCACTGGTAACAGTCTAACACCACTCTATCCTATGCAAACCTTTTTCGTCATTAAAGTTTTTTATTGAATTTTAATTTTTACTTTACAAATAAACAACAAAGAACAAACACAAAATACAAACATGACAGCACAGTCATGTATACTGAAAGTAAAAATAAAATGGCACTTACATGGGCACTATGCAAGTGGAAGCAATGTTCTCATCTGATCTGATAAATGACATAAAACGACTCCATATCTGATCTGTTTTCACCTGGACATTATTCATCTTCGAAATCAATGATTCAAATGAAGCAGTCTCCGTCATAAATTTAATCCAGTCCTGAGTCTGTGGCCTGTGGGGACTCTTGAAGTTCCGCAGAGTAAGTCTTGCAGCCTCAATAAAACCAGTCACCACGAGCCCTAACATTTCTTTTTTAAGTCAAGGAGGCATGAGAGACTTATCTCCCAACAGACACAGCTGCGGCAACCCAGGTATCGACAGACCCGTCCACTTTTCTAAGTATGTGATAATCTCAGGCCAGAAAGGAAACACCAGGGGACATTCCCAGAAAACATGGGAGATACGTACCAGTGTCACGATCACATTTCCAACGAATATTGTCTTGCAGTAAACCCATTTTAAACATTTATGATGGAGTATAATAGTACCGGTGTACAATCTTATAATGGATAAATTTACGTCTAGCGTCCCTAGTAGCCCAACCTATATCAGCAACTATATTACTCCATACATCCTTACTAAGGACAATATTTAGGTCTCTTTGCCATACCAGTCTTAAACTGTCGCATAGTCCCTCCTGTTAGTGTAAAAGCTTTTTATAAAACACTGATGCAAAATGTAAATTGCCAGGATTGTTCAACCAGTCTTCCATTACGTTTTCTTTCCTTACTAATTTTAGACCAATAACTGAATTCACACTACTTGTGAGTTGTAAGTACTTCCAGAAATCCCCTTTATCTTTCAAATCAAAGGCTTCTTTCATCAGACTAAACGGCATAAATACATCATCCTAATATAAGTTCTCTATCTTCTGTACCCCTTTCTCAAGCCACTTACGCCAGAAAAAAGGAGATTTATCTACGCGTACTGCTGTATTGTTCCAGACTGAGGAGTAGCATTGTTTATATGGGTAAAATCCTAGTATGTTATGAGCTTTAGTCCATTCCCACTGTGAATGTTGCAATAATGGGTTTTCCTGTATATTCCTGATAGATTTTTTTTAGAGGAGTTGAATGAAACTAAATGGAGCTGACAGGGCCTTCTCAACTTTAACCCACCCTAGATCCGAATCGATGGATTTCCATTGTCTAATTAATTTTTTTATTTCAAATGCAATATTATATATATTCAAATCTGGAAGACCTAACCCTCCAACATTCTTTGGAGCACATAGCTTCTTAAATCCAATTCTTGGCTTTTTACCATTCCACAAAAATGCTCTAATTAGTCCATTATATTGTTTCAACAAGCCATTACTAATTGTTATCGGTATCATCATTGATATATAACTAAATTGTGGAACAACAAGCATCTTAATAGTATTGATATTTCCCCACAATGTGAGATTAAGCACCTTCCACTTATCCAAATTTACCCTCAGTTTTTGTAACAACGGGTCTATATTTATTGATATAATGTTAGTTAAATCAGAGCATAGCCTAATACCCAACTACTTCATCCCAACAGGAACCCACCTAATTGGAATGGAGAAACAAAAGCCTGGAAACACCCCTTTGACACTGGCATTGCTTCTGACTTTTTCAATTTATCTTATAGCCTGATATCTTTGAAAAAGTCTCTATTGTTGACAGAATATTTGGAATTGAAGAGGAAGGGTCCCTGATAAGAAGCAATACATCGTCAGCATACAGAAACATTTTGTGTTCTTCTGTTCCCTGCACGACTCCCCTGATATCTCTTTGTATCCTGACCGCAGCCGCCAAAGGCTCTAAGAATAGTGTAAATAGGAGAGGACTAAGCGGATCCCCTTTTTTTGTCCCTCGCTTCAAACTAAAAAAAGGTGAGATCAAACCATTAGTTAATACAGCTGCCCTAGGATCTGAGTAAATTACATTAACCCATTTAGTCAAACCTTTGCCAAATCCAAATGCCTTTAAAGTACATTGAAGGAAACTCCACTCCACTCTATCAAATGCCTTATGAGCATCCAACGATAGAACATTTAAGGGTGTGCTATTGTCTCTATTTAGCCACATAAGGTGCAAAAGTCTCCTGACATTATCTGAGGATGTTCTGCCCTTCACAACCCCCACCTGGTCTGAATGTATCAAGCATGGTAGTACTCTTTTTACTCTTAGGGCCAAAACTTTAGTTAATATCTTACAGTCTACATTTATTAAACTCACTGGCCTATAACTGCCCGGGTCCATTTGATTTTTATCTTTTTTAAAGATAAGTGAGATCAACACCTCATTAAATGTTTCCGGCATTCTTCCTAGTATAAACATTTCTTCATAAACCTTAGTTAATTTAGGGGCTAATTTATGTACAAAGCTCTTATAGTATTCTGATGGAAATCCATCTAATCCTGGGGACTTACCAACTTTCATTAATGATATACCCTTCTTAACCTCCTCAACTGTTATGGGGCTATCTAAGCAGGTTCGCTGTTCTTCTGTAAGTTTTGGCAAATTAAATGTAGAAAAAAACTCATCACATTTCTTCATATCATATTCTCCCTCTGATTTATACAATTTGGTGTAAAAATTTTGGAAGACTTTATTAATATCTCCAGTACTTGATTTAAGTGTGCCATTCTCATCCTTAATAGCAGGTATTGTATAGTTAGCCTCTTTCTGTTTTAGTTGTCTTGCCAAAAGCTTTCCTGCCTTTTTTCCACTCTTATAAAAGAAACTCTTCATTCTAAATAGGGCATATTCTACTTTTTTGTTATGTATCCCATTTATCTGAAACTTCCTATCACAGATCTGTTTTAATATTGCATCGTCATAGCCTGAAAAAAGTTTCTTTTCCAGTTCCCTGAGTTCTGCTTTCAAAATTTCAAGTCGTTGTAATTGTTCTCTTTTATTCTTACTGGCATAAGGAATATTTTTTCCTCTGATGTAAGCCTTGGATGCTTCCCACACTGTGTCCAAGTTAAGGTCAAAAAAGTAATTGAGCTCCTCCTCCAATAATTTAATAAAATCAGAACGTTGAAACAAAGATACGTTTAATCTCTATCTAGTCTTCTTTACCAATTCAGGTTCGAGAACCAAAGCTAAGTGTACAGTGGCATGGTCCGTTAACGCAATTGGTCCTATTGTAAAGTCTAAGACATTCTCTAACAACTTATTACTAATTAAAAAGTAATCAATTCTGGAGTGTGACTTGGGATTATGGGAAAAAAAGTATACTCCTTTTCTCTAGGGTTCACTAACCTCCAGACATCTATTAGGCCCAAGTCCTTCATCAATAATTTAATAGCAAGCCTATCCTTGGGCATGTTTTTGGAGATTGTAGTCCTATCCAGCACGCCATCAAGAACCTGGTTGAAGTCTCCTGCAATCATTGTATGACCATCGTCAATATCCCCTACCATTTTAATAATGTTGTGGAAAAAGCCAGCATCTTCTATATTAGGAGCATAAATATTGCATAAATTAACCTTAATACCATTCATTTTAGCTTCACAGACTATCCTGCCCTCTGTGTCCCTCTGTTCTTTTACCACAACAAAATTAAGCTTTTTGTGGACCAAGATGGCTACACCATGTTTTCTACTTGTGTAGGATCTATGAAATACCTGCCCCACCCAATCTCTTCGTACTTTATGCACTTCTGAGTCTCTCAAATGAGTCTCCTGCATAAACGCTAACTGAGTTTGCTGGGATTTTAAATAACTCAAGCATTTCTTCATCTTAATAATGTTCTGAAGCCCATTTACATTCCAAGAGATGATCCTTATACAATTATCCATTCAAACGAGTGTTTCTGGGTAAGCTCCACTGCCAAAAAGTTTATAAAAAAAAAAACTGTGCCACAATATTCAGTCTCATAAAATAAAACACAACCCAAAATAAGCATCAACATTTCAAAATAAAAACCACTCCTACTAACATCTAGAACTACGAGAAACTTGTAAAACCACACACCTCCCCAACCCTCCCCATGTCTGCTCCTCTCACGGAGAATCCCCCCACAAACACGGTCCATGCGGCACACGCGTGGTCGCCCTCCGAAACCCCCTGACCCCTCTTATTTAAACTACTGCTTCCATCATTATTACATGTACACATTGGCCAATTTAGATCCCACATTTAACATGAAACTAAGAAACCACGCATACATAACAAAAATCGTGCCCTTAATAAAATCTTCTCCGACAAAATAAAGTAATTATATATGGCACCATATTACCTTAAGTCCTCCACCCTGCTAGGTAACCATAAAACGCCGTCACCTCACATCCCCATTCTCCAAGATTATTCGTAGCATCAAAGTCCTCCTCCTCATACTGCAGCTCAGTCTATGGCCAAATCCAAAGGTAAACGAATAGTAACACAAATCCCACAAATTTACGATTAAAGGTCACGTCGGCCACATATCAGTCCTGGCAATCCTCCGTGGTATCCTTCATCTTTAGTAGCTCTATTGCTTGGTGGTGATCCGTAAACTTCACTCGTTTCCCCCTCCATGTGAAGCGTAACTCGGCTGGGTACGCTAAAGTAAAGCGCACATCCAGCTCGTGTAGCCTCCGCAGTACCTCTGTAAACTTCTTCTTTTTCTCTGCAGTTTCTTTCATCATGTCGGGGAAAAATTACATTTTGCAGCCCCTCCGGATAATGTTCTCCTTCTTTCTGTACTTTTCCCTCGCGGCCGCCATCACTCGCTCCCGTTCCAAAATGCTTAAAAACCTCATAATAACTGGTCTGGGAAGACGGCCGTCCTCCGGCATAGGCACGGGGGCTCGGTGTACACGCTGCAGCTGGGTCCTGTCAAGCTCAACTCCCAGCGCCTCGGCACTGATGCTCCATTTTCCCATCTTCCAGCTTTTCCTTTAGTCCAATAAGCCGCAGGTTTTGACGTCTATCTATGTTAGCTGCATCCTCTATTGCTTGATGTAACTCCTCACATTTTTTGGCGCTCTTATCAGCAGACTTGCGAAGCTTACAGTTATCGTTGAGAAATGCGACGCTCGGCCTCATCTAGTCGTTGCAATACGCCATCCACATCCGTTCTTAGCCCTGAGTTAACCTCTTTCATCTCATTCATATCGTCTTGCAAACTCGACAGAAGTTGCCCAAATTTCGACATTTCCGCAGTAGCCTTTTCCAAGGATTTTTGCATGGCAGACAGCACACTTGTGTCCGCAGTTTGGCTAGGGCTAGCAGGCTTAGCATTAGCCCCGCTAGCTCCGGCACTTTGCTTGGCCGTCCTGGTCGTCATCATTCCATGCAAACTTTCTAAATCAAAGCTCATCAAAGAAACAAAAAAGTTTCGCAAGCTCTTACAAAAATATTCAGTCTTTATGTCCTCCACCTAAAGCAGCATCAATCTTGTATAATAAGTCAATTTAAACTGCAATCTACAGACATTTGTAAAGGGCTTGTCTTCTGGTTCCCTAGGGAAAATACGAAACTACAAACAAGCCACTGAGGCAGTAAGTGTGATGGATGAACATGTCAGCGAGATCAGCTGTGAAAATGGGACATTCTCACTGCATGCTGTCCTTCGTGTTAAAGTTATAACCAAGATTGTAAAAACAAAACACTAAAAGAAGGCATCCTATTCCAGTTTAACATATGAGGTTGATTTACGCTGAGCTACACAGCGCAAGGAGATGGATGACCTTGGAGAGTAAATGGACTAAAGCTCTTTCAGGTAGAACAGATTGATTGTTTCAGCTAATTAGTGTTGAAGTCACAAGAACACCACAAGCAAAACTTTACAATATCCTGATGCATTCAACAGAAAAAAACACCTCAGTACAAAATAATGTAATGTATTTTAAAAAGACAAAAACTTTTCTTTTCAACAATTTTAAGAGCTGCTGATATTTTACCCATAATATAAAATTGTCTCAACCTTGTTTATAGTTGTAACCAGAAGTTTACTTAGAGCAAATAAAAAAGACACATACATATTTTGAGTCACCAAAATTATAATTACCAAAAATGTTTCCCATTTGAAAAATACAAGAATAACTTTTTATTTCAGAAATTTCTTTGTAACGTTTTTTTGAATTTGCAACATTTGGTTAGATAATTTTTATATTAAACAGCATGAATTGAGTCAAACTATTTGGTTATCCTCCCTAAACCTTCACACAATATTTCTATAGAGTTCATTCCAATTGGCAGAACTGGTGGAAGTGAATTAGGCTGGCAGGGACACACATTTCAGATTTGCTTACAACTCCTTCATAGCATAGAGATCAAATAATTCTAATGGCCATGCCAAAAAATTGACTTTGCTGACTTTATCTTTAGAACACTTTCCACCCACCTAGGCAGTAAGTAAGTGAGCTACCATTTGGAAGGCCAATATGCACCAAAACTCTCTTTCTGTGATTGTGTCCTTAGCATTGCCTGCCTTGAATGCTAGTGGTGATCAGACATCCCAGTTGCACGGATGCATGGCAGTCTCACTATTTGTCAGACTCCCCCAAGGCAACTAGGGCTACAATTTTGTTGCCAGAATCAGCAACTGACAGAAGTTATGTACTCATTTTATTTTTGCACAAAAATAAATAAATAACTGAGCTAAAAATCAACACGATGGCTCCATAGTTACACACTCTGTACATTACAACATTTATTTATGTGTCATTAAAATAAACCATGATCAAACAAATATGATCATGTATAAACACAGCAGAAATTAGTTCCTCTGTATTGTTGTCATACACCTAAGAAATGGTCTAAGCAACTACATCATTCTGAGGTAGCATAAAGTGAAATAACCAGTTTCTTCAAAATGTTAGGAGTTTGTTGGAGATGTTTGATATGTCTCCCTGACATCTTCATATTAAGGTTTTTTTAGGAATGTTGAACTAAGAGGAGACGTCAGGGCAAACCCAGATCCCAATGGAAAGACAGTAAGAGTGAAATTTCTGGGTTGCTGTTCTAGAACTGTAAATAATTTGTCCAATTTTCAACTAGAGTATAACAATGGATTAATTTTATATGGATGTATTAGTACGGTCCAATGTTTGTTTGTTTTTCATTGCAAATCCCAAATGAAAGCAATTTAAAATTCAAAGGTATACTGGCTGTAATAGTTTAGGTAACATGATAGCATAGGTTTACGCGTGAGAAAGTCATAGATGGGCAACCAGTCCAGAGATTACTGTCCTACTGCTCAATGATCACTCATGACAGAAACCATGTATCTCATGTAGCTATGGGGTACATGAGAGAAACAAATACTAGGGATCGGCCTTAGGCTGCTTCATTCATGCCTAGCCTAATCAACATATTTGCCTCCCCGCTGTGTTCAAATGTTCAAATCAAGCCATCTTAAAGGGACTGTAACCACAACTTTTCCTGTCTGGTAATTACAAATCAAACGGGACAAATACATCCCATTAATGAGCGTTAAACGGATGTTAATTATCCGATTGAATGGCTGTCACCATTAAGCGTTGTCTGGAGCTCATAAAAATAGATGGGCACTTTGGAAAGCAAATTACCTACATACTGAGAAGATCAGACAGCGTGAAGCACATGAGTCAGGAATGCAGGCGAGGGGGAAGCGGAGAGAGATTGGAGGAGGTAAGCAAAGCTGAAGTTAGTTCCCTTCCTGACATTAGCGATTGCTGCAATGCATTACAGGAAAAATTAATCTGCATTCTTTAACTATTTATATAATTGAAAAGGACAAAATGTACGGTAGAAGAGCTGAATACAGGAAGGCGTCACACTGCGCTAATGTTGGCACAGCCATTCAATCAGGTTGCTCCAGTCAAATCATATCCATCAAAATCGGTAAAAAAGTAAATCAATAGAATATATGATTTCTTTGTTTGAGTCTGTACAAAGCTACAGTCTGTAGAAAGTTTAAAGAATTTAATTCATGTCTGGCATAGTATTCCAAATCATCCAGTAAATGAGAGGAGAATAAGATAATTTTCTCATCAGAACATTTCAAAAGTGACGGAAATATTCCATTGACATGTTACCTTATACTTTTAAAACTTAATCCAAATAATACAAGCAACAATGTTCAAAATATCCTCTATACCAAATAAAACTCAGCTGACTGGGTTACCATTTTAATGTTTTAGGAATTGAACATCAACAAATATCCTGATATTGACCGTAACAATAAGAGTCATAAAATAACTTATTTTAATGTATTTAAAAATAAACTGAAAATTTGAACATTTTGCTACTACAAAATTCAGAATGTTTGCTTGCAAATTATATGTTAAACACCACCACATAGGAGTGCATAGCTTTGAACTAGTATTGAAAGGATGCTTCTTAAATCTGTTGCATTTATGTTCAAACTTTGGAATTTTTTGATCAGTGGTAAAGGAATTAATTACAAAAATAAAGAAGAGTAAACAGTAATTAAAAGAGATGTTATGCATTCGACCTAAAACAAAGAAGCTCAACAGGGCTGCTGCTAAATACATTTCTACAGATCATCTTGGCATGAATCAGAATGTAATAGAAGAATAATTCCTTTGTTTCACAATTGGACAATCACCATATCAGCAGCTCTGAAGGCACTACACTGACGGCAGCTTTCAATATTTCTTCAAGTTTGACATTCATATTAAAACTGTAATTGAAAGTTCTGCATCATTCCTTCATTAAACTTTTTATTCTATACAGCTGTTGTGCACCCTATACACTCATCTGTCATGTGCTTTGGAGTGCTGAATCAAAATCTTGCTTAGGGTGCCAAAATTCCTTAAGCCGACTCTTTTAGAGCTCATAGGATTCATGTTCAGCATTGTGCTAATTATACTGTTGTGACACGAGAATGCAACAGTGTTTGCTTCATATAATTAATAATACTTATGATTTTTCACTTGTAATTAAATAAATTAATCGATAAATCTGAGATGCTTGTAGTTCAAAAAACGAGTATAAGGAATAATTAGCCAACATGTTCTGTGTCTCTTGAAGGAATGAGTTCAACACTACTGGAACAGAGACCGTGTATATATACACCAGAGTAAACAAACTTCTCTTTAAGGTATGAAAATGTTAACCAAATAGCGTTAACCTTAAAGCCAAAACATGCTATCAGTAAACAATAGACATAAAACTTCTGACATCTAACTAAACTACCGAACCAAAACAAAGAAAACGAGATAATTAAATAATCAAATCAACGAACTAGCTGTAGCACCTTACAGTAGTAGATGTGTGTGTGTAAGTGTATATAATCAGAGGAAGAAGAGGATGGAAAAGATATTCTCAGTATAAAAGTTTGAGTATTCACCTTCAAACAACTTTGTTTGTTCAAAGATTGTTTTACATTCTTAGTGTAATTCTGTTTTTATTATGCAGATTATCTTTAGGTTATGGTATGCATTCATCCATCTAGTTACATTTAATATCCCACAGGTATTCTTTCCCCTGTAGTGGACTGGCAAACTGTCCAAGTTGTGCCGCATCTCTCGCCTGATGAGCAGCAGATTGTATTACTGTGGGGAAATGCAGGTGTTACACCGGCAAAGTGACAGGTAATTGAGGCATCTAGATTTACACACATAATAAAACAGGATTTAGAGTAACATAATGCACACTAAGGCCAGAATTACAACATAAAATACTGTGCAGTTTTTAAAAATATAATACTTTAATTTAAAGAATGATTAACTTAATAGTTGTAATAAAAAAAATTCCACAAAATTTGAAAATCTCTCCAAATAACAGTACAACTGTTTTTTGAAGTTATACATTATCAAGAATCAGGAGATATTCTTGTTTGCGCATTTTCTACACTTCCTACTTTATACAAACACTTTAACTTTTGGGTTGGTCTTGTGTAATAAGCCAGTACACAGTGGAGTCTAAGTGGACACTCCTAATATGTTTATATAATCTAGAAACTGTTAAAGACCTGAAAATTTACATAATAATACCCAACGATAGAATGGCTGATTTTATGAAAGACTGCAACATGTTATTTGAAAAAAATTTAACATAAACGGCAAAGTGACACACGCTCAAATGGTTATTTGAAACCCATGGCGCTAGCAGAGACCTGATGGAGGAGAAAGTAAATGACAGCACCCTGTGTGCTCATCAGTTTAACTCAACAAGAAGTTAGAGCAGAAAATCATTTGAAGGAGTCCCGCAGTCCCCTCAGACAGAAGCTGCCAGCTTCTCAGTGATCCGCTATCATGTTGCCTGTCTATATACTGTCAGGACTAATAGCTCCTAGATGCTATACTGGGACAATGGTGCCTCATATGGGCCAAGGGTGGAACTCTCAATCAATAATTTACATAGCAACAATAAGGCTTTTCTTACTGTGAACTCTTTTGCTGGAGAATTGCTATGGATAGCAGATTAAAGAATATATTTGTGAGGGGGTTTTAATTATAAAGCTGGGTATGTAAGCATTGGCTTGAGTGAATGTGTGAGGAAGGTTTCCTTGATCACCTGCTGCAGACCCTGAAGCTAAGTTTAAATGGAGTTCCTCTACTTTATCTTGCTGAGATATAATTCTTGCTGTTATCACTTTCTTTCTTTCACACCCATGCACACAAAGACACACACTTTAAGTTCCCATGGTTTAAGAAATGAAAATGTCTGCAATATTTTCATTCAACTCTTTCACTCCATCTTTCCTTTCCTAACTCTTCCTCTTTATTTCTTCAACCATATCATCTCTCTCTTCTTCTCCACTTTTAATCTTTTTGCCTATCTCGTTTTTCTTTTTTATTGGATTTACTGCTCACTCTTTATAAATTTTTTCTTTTACTTTCACTTTACACTTGTTTCTTGTGGATCATTCTCAGTATTCATTCAGTTATTGTCCTTGTCTTTTCTGTTTTTTGTTTTATTTTTTGAATCTGAATGATTTAAAATCTAAATTCTCGACACACAGTGTCGCAATACACACATTTTATATCCGGAGAAATATGTCCCGTTTTTATATCTAAATGTCATATTTTTCTGTCTGTTTGCTTAAAATTAATTACTGTCTTCTTCCAGTATTTTCTTTTAGTTATTTATGTTGTATTTTCATTTTTCTATTTTTTTTCTTTTCTCTTCATTGTGCAATCAAACTGCTTTGTTTCCTATAACTTTTGATATTACAAATTAGTACCAAATTAGTAAACCCATTAAATCCATCTTTGGAATTTAAACATCTATGATAACCTGGATTAGTTATAGATTTACAACACCGACGACACACATTTTGACACAACACCCCTACTACAATTAACTGTTCACGTCGAAAATCAGTTCTTTCTAGAAAGTGGCAAACAGAAAGCCATGTCCAAAGAACAGTTAAATAAGTTAAAAGCTCAAGACTGTCATGTCGGGTTTTTAGGTTTTCCGACCCACAAAGGCAGAGACACTCAGAAGGTACAGTTTTGTTGTTTTTATTGAAAGAGGGTGGTGACTCAGGCAGGGGTTGGGTCCAGCGGTGACTCGGAGAGGGCAGTCGTGTCGGGGGGCGTGCGATCGGCAGTGAGTGGCGGAAGTGAGCGGGAGGCTTGACGCAGGAT
>JAVLVB010000464.1:324303-351563 GCA_032876305.1 Orestias chungarensis
CTTATGTCCCAAACAGAGCACTTCGCTCTCAGACTGCAGGTTTACTGGTGGTTCCTAGAATCTCTAAAAGCACAATGGGAGGCAGATCTTTCAGTTATCAGGCTCCTCTCCTGTGGAACCAGCTTCCAGCTTTAGTCCGTGAGGCAGACACCCTGTCTAGTTTCAAATCTAGGCTTAAAACCTTCCTGTTTGATAAAGTGTATAGTTAGGAAGAGGTAAAGTCTCTCCCCCAACCTAATCCGGTTGGGGGAGGAACTCAGTCTTGACAGACGGTTCTCCTTTGCTCTACCTTCTTAATCTATCACTCTATAGGGTTAAGTTATTTAAGTTTTTCTATAGTTATGCTGCTATAGGCTTAGACTGCTGGAGGACAATGTGACCACTTCTCTCTCTGCTACTTTCTTCCTTTGTCCAATCTACTTAGTTACCGTTATTTCAACCTTGTTAACCTTTTGTTTTCTCTTAGTGTTCTTCTCTCCATAGTAACCACACCTGGGCTGGCGTTCTGTTAGCTGAGACAGCTTCTTGGATGAGAACATGGGCTGAGATGCTTCCAGTGACGTTCTACAACTGATGCTATAAACTCTATTATTTCAGTATCCTGTGCTTCTAATTTAGCTTTCTGTCTTTTCAAACCCCCAGTCGGTCGTGGCAGATGGCTGCTTGTACTGAGCCTGGTTCTGCTGGAAGTTTCTTCCTGTTAAAGGGGAGGTTTTCCTCTCCAATGTCGCTACATGCATGCTCTGTATGAGGGATTGCTGTAAAGTCAACGACAACACAAGCCATTGTTTCTGCCTGCTGATTCCAGAGGAGTGAATACTGCAAGTCAATGACTCGATGCAATCTGCTGGGGTTCCTTAGATTGGAAACTTTTTCAAATTGATTTGTTAGAATTGATTTTCTATGAAGTGCCTTGAGACGACACCTGTTGTAAATTGGCGCTATATAAATAAACTGATTTTTGATTCTTGATTCTTTGTCTATAGATCAATGGGCAAACATTAGTCCCAAGAAAAGGGAACAAAGGTTTTATTGACACATGCACAAAAGCTTCTTTGGATAGACTATTTGCATAAGTCTGAGCAACAGATGCATAAGGTATTTAACTGCAATACAGAAAATACAACTGTAGGTGATCATGCACTTATATCATTGACACTAAACATAGGTTAATGATGGAGGTTTCAGACAGTGATGGACAAACAGATTAAATATATTTAACAACAGGAAATGAAAAAAAATCACTTATGGAATATTTTGAAATAAATGATAATGGGGACTTGTCACCAACAACAATATGGAAAGGTGGGAAAGCAGTGATAAGAGGTAAAATAATAGAAATATCATATTGAATCAAAAAGGCTATAATGAAAGAACATAGGGAATTGATGAAATAAGAAATAAAAGAAATAAATCTAAACTATACAGAACCCTACAATATAAATACATTGTTAATAATAAGGATGTTAAGAAAAAATGTGAGAAAGAGTGAAACATCGTGATTGCGGGTGATGACATGAACGAAGGTCAATTGGAAAGTTAAGATTCATTATTTCATCACATCCCTTACCATATCCAAAATATGGTTTCATTGAAGCAACTGTATATTTTTAAAGTAGTTGCTATATGGAAGAAGATTCAAATACATATCCAGAGTATCTACGTGTATCTTAGAGTATCTTATGTGAATAGTTTCCAATGATTGGGTGGATAAAATCAGTAAATAGTTCATTAGAATGATGCTTCTGATTGAAAGAAAGGTATGAAATCTGCTTGGTTAAGACCACAACTTCCCATAAAATCTTATGGAAAAAAACCACACAAGATGTCAGTTCAAGGTGTAGACATTTGAGTCTGTCTGGAAATAAAAATATTTTATATAAATAGATTCATAAATAGACGTATAGCACTTTCTGTTAAATAGCCTGTATTTGTGTACTACGTTATCAAGTCCAGATAACCCTAAAGAGCTTTCCACTACATTCAGTCATTGATCATTTCATGCACACATTTACTGCATTGCAGCCACAGCTGCTCTGAAGCTTTCTGACAGAAGTGATGTTGCCATGCACAGTGTCCTCTGATCACCACCAGTCTAATCATTCTGACCACTCAAAGTGCTTTAGAATGAAGCCACGTTCAACCATTTGCCATCACAAACCCTTTCATAGGCAACTTGGGGTTAAATGCTCTGCACAGGAACACACTGACATCTGACCGGAGGCAGATGGAATTGAACCTGCCACGTGCCAATCACAACCACAAGCAAACTAATCTACATACTGTGACCCAAAATCGGATTAATAATGGAATCTTTTATGCTCTTGTTTTGTTTGCTTGTTGTATCTGTTTTTTTCCCTCTCATGGATAGGTCCCAGAAGAAGAATGCAGAGTTTTGAATTTAAAATATTATTACATATACGGCCAGCGAACATTTTAAATAAAGAAATGTAAAAGTATGGTGTTAAAAAGAGTTACATTTTGACCTAGAATAAGCCGAGTTTTGATATATACTGGTGAAAGTTCTCTTCTTAATCAAACAGATCATACACCAGTATTCTGTATCAATTGTCATTCTAATTTTAAGACCTATTTAGAAAGAGATGACTATTGTGTCCTAACAAGGGGTTGAAGATTCTTTTTATAACAGTAAATACACGTTTTTTTCCAATAAAAGACACATTGCTGATGCTTTTAAAACTACTTTGATGTGAATTGCTCACTTTGTAAAAGTCAGTGAGTGTTTGCTGTTGGCTTCCGACGGGTATCAAACAGAGGAGATTTATGAGCCTGCAGGTGATGGAGTGTAGGAGCAGGAGGGAAAGCGGAAGGAGATGCCGACACTGCTGTGCTCCATGTCTTGTTCGGCTCGTTTAGCTGACAAACTACTTTTAGGTTTTAATTATCCTTCGCTCAGTGATTAATAGGTTTTAATTACTATAACCAATGACGACCTGAAACATGTTTAGGACTCCAAATGAGGCTGGCTAAACATTATGGCAGGAATAAATAAATAAAAAATCAAAGCTGATCATGATGACAGAAAGAATTCAAAAAGGATAAATTCAAAAAGAAAACCAAGGAAAATAACAACTCTTTACATTTGAGTGAATGCTCTTTTTTTACATTAAAAAAAGCAGGATAAAAGCAACCAAAACTAAAATGTTACTTTAGACTTTACAAAAGCTGTGGACCAGACCTTGAACCTTTTTTTTACCAAAGTAATATTTTTTTCTACATCATCCTGTTCCACAACTTCAAACAGACTTCTTGATTTGTAGGAAAGGTTAAAACCTTTTTTAAATTCATGTGTTGCTTCAAAGGCTTTTTGCACTCTGCAGACACTGCTGCTCATAGTCAGAGCACAGAGGGAACTCTTTAGATAACTGAATGGAGTAACTCAGATGCTTACATGATTATATTTTCAAGGCGAAAAACAGAATCTTGGAGGAGTTCACCCAGTTCAATCAATTTTTTTCTGGTGTCAAAAGGTCGGGCTGAAGCTAGACGTTTTCTAGACCTTGACACGGACTTTACCTCTCTGTAGGGTGTTTAAAGTGTTCCATTGTGCATACACGTAGGTTTATTTAAACAAGCAAGGTAGAAGTTATCAGTAGCTCTGGCACGGCTTCTGCACAAGTGGCTTGCTTTAAATAGACTGTGGTCATTTTGCCAATTAACCATTTTATAGGTGTTTAGTTTTAGAATCTTGCCAAGGTTTTTGTAGGACCACATTTCCACTCACCATGTGTAAGCTTGTAATTTCAGGCCTACTTTGAAAATTAATTATTTCAATTGGCATATTGGCATATAAATGGGTAATGTTTGTGAAAGTGACTGGTTGTATATGGCTACCATGTACAATGTGTTGTCAGTATGACTAGAACAACATAATTTCAATTTCAATTCAGTCTATCACCATTTATGATTTAAATTCTAAGTATGTCTTCTGCTGAATCATACTACAACCAACCTATGGAGTTACTTTAAAAATACAGCTGATCTGACCGGTAAGGGTAAAATATTAAAGAAATAACACTGGCAAATTGTATTTTAAACTGCATCTAAAATCTTCAGATGTGATTTTAATGTGTAGCATTATATTAAAACCAAGCAGGCATCCAAACCAAGAAAATAATGGCTTTATTAGAGGAGAATGATTTCACATATATGTATGTATGTGTGATTGTAATTGAAATAATTGTGTTTAAAGTACCACATGACAACATGTTTTGTAAATTTTTGCTATATAAATAAACTGAATTAAAATATCATTGAATTGAATGTTTTACGGTGCCTTGGCTCTACTCCAGGACCAAATCTGACACAAAATCTGTCACTTGAAGAGTGACGTCTAAAGTCTCCGCAAAAAGACAGATAACATAACACATTTGCTTGCTTAAGCTTGCAAAATATCTCCAAGTCAAGATGTGTGATGTTTATAGCTCTCTATCAAATAAGAGAAAACGCCAAAGTTAAATAAAAAAATTGTTTAAGAAAGTTATCATTTGAGAGCATAAGCAGCTATGTGGGCAGGTTAATTGGAGTTATTTACCAAAGGTTCATGTTATTACAAAAGTCTTGCACCAAAAAACAGTGGACTGCTCATTAATGGTTGTGGGTCAGTCTTTGTCCCAAGTGGAAGAGTTCAGTTATCTTGTTCACTAGAACAAGCTAGAGCTAGAGATAACAAGATTAATTATTGCCACATCTGCAGTAATATAGGAGTTGTGGTTAAAAAACAGACATGAGCCAAAAGGCAAAGCTTTTATTTTACCTATTGACAGTGCTATCCCTGATCTGTATGTTCTGAAACTTACTTACTGTCACATAATCACAAATAGACAAAAAAATATCATGCATGCAAATGGCTATAAGCAATAACCTCTGTACGGTAGCCTAACTAGGTCAGAGTAAAGCTGGTGCTCTAAACCATTCCATTATAGTAATACAAAACTATCAGAATGCTTCCTGGGTGGCATCCTCTGGATGTTTTCAAGGCCAGTCTTCCTGCTAGAAGACTTTGTGACAGATTTAAATTATGTTAAAGGGAATATATTCTGTATCCATATGTCATTCTCTTAGCCATGGGTGGCTCTTCAACTGAAGGTATGGTTCTGTTCCACAAAGGCTAAGAAGGTTAGTGACTGTCTATTTTTGATTAAGAGGTCTGATATTTTTCCTAGTGGCTGTTGGAGTCACTTGATCCTAAGACCACTTACACTAAAGCATTTTCACCTGTTTTCTTTTAGGCCTTCTTTGAGTCCTTGGTATTTATGTAGTTTTTCGTGTTTGTTTTTCATCATATTTCAATAATTTTGGATGCCTTCAACGGCTGTTCTCTGCTGATTATCAATAATTAAAATTTCTGATTGACTGGCTCTCACCATTTTTTCAATTTAAATCTGGAAGACCCACATGATCAGCTCAGTCACTGTTCACTACCTTTTAGGTAATCTGACCTCTCTTAGACCCAGGGGACTTCATTTCATAATTTGCACAGATATTTCTGTACACTATTTTAGCCTGTGGGGAATGGCATTACATTTTCTCGTATATTGCTAGTATTTTATACCCAAGTGTGAGGTGCAGAACTTTTAGATCTGGTTTCTGTTGCTCTGGTGCTCAAGGCCTGCTCATGTGCTGCTGATCAGATGATCAGTGCTTCAGAACTGTCCTTCAGTCCCTCTCTAGTCATGGGTATAATTTGGTCATATCAGCCATGTCAGCCATCTGTTATTTGTACATCCCATGCAGGAGTTTTTACTCCAATGAATGCTACTGCTGCTGCTTTTTTTTTGGTTTCCAATGTCTTAGACATTGACTGACTGCTTCATCTCAACAGGCCATTTTCCTGGTTTATCCTTAATGCTTGGATGTTTCATCTTGGAAAGTGACTCTGATCCTCACTAGACCTTCACCACTTTCTGTACAGATAGAATTTAACTGTGGATACAGGATTTAGCTTGGAATCCACCACATATGGTGACCAGCTTTTACGTTTTAAGATCTGGTCTGAATGTCCTCCTTTGACCAAATTATTATCTCAGCACGGTTCCGATTATTGGTAAGGCGTTGCTGTTAATTGCCCAAACATTTTTCTTACCAATAAGGTCGCTTCTACGAATTTTGCTTAATAATTGCAAGTCTTCTTCTAGTGCCCTTTTTGTTTTTTGTGTATGTATTGTATATAGCTGGCAACAAATTGTAGCAGCGGCTCATAATTTCTGATAATTCAGGCTTTTTACTTCTTTTATATTTCTATTCTGTCTAAAGATAAGCCAATGTATTCAATACAATGTGTTACAGAAATCTTTGTTTATAATTACTTAGGCTAGGCCACACCAGGACCTTGAAATATGGTGTATTTGGAGTCACTTTCATGCTGAAAGACCCAGGCTTCAACAATCTTCAGTGTTCTTATTGCGGGAAGAAGATTGTTGACCCAAATCTGGTGATACATGACCTCATTCATGCTCTCCTCAGTAGAGATCAGTTGTCCTGTCTCTGTTACAGAAAAACACCATGAATTTAATAATTTAGTTAGGGCTGTTCTCATCCAATCTTTTTCCTTCAAAAAAAGTTGGGTTTACAAAAAAAACATTTTATTAAGATATCTCGGACCAGATGATCTTCTTTAATGTATCATTGGTTCATTGGAAAACCTTCGAAAGACCCGGACATGCAGAGGCTTTAGTTGCTGGACCTTTCGTGCTCTGCAGGATTCTAAACTATGACAGCGTAGTTTGTTACGACTTAGAAGAAAAATAACAAATATTATAATATATAGCGATGTATGGTTTGATTGTAACATATGATATTCAGGACCTTTAGAAAAAATAAGAGGCAGCTGACTTTTTTTTTTATTTGTTTGTGAAAATAATTCATTGTTTACTGCTACTTTTTATTTTATAGTGGAATTGTTAGAAAACTTTTGCCCTAGGCTAGTGAAGCTGAGTATTATTCAGGTTGCTTCCCTCTCCATTGACCTTACATGAACTGGGAGAGCGGCAGAACTAAATACAAATCCAGTTAAGAAGGGAAGCCATAAAATTGTCAAAAAGTTAAATTGCACACTTTATAGTCCACGTTTTCAGAGATTTCACAGTGGAAAAATCAATCTGAAACGGCCTGCTGTGAGGACTAAATCTATCTAATAAATTAGATCACAACAGGAAGCATTTGTTTAGCATTAAGCAGGTGGGTCAAGTGGGAGGTGAATTGGAAATAGTCCAGTGTGAGATCAGCCTCAGTTGAACCATACCATCTGTTCTGTTCCCTGTAGAGCCATAACTAATGCATCACTGACAAATGCATAAGGCATCTGAATAAGCTGTGTTGCTCAAGACCCTTTCTTGTTTTTGACACAACACACCAAATGCAAGAGACTCTGAATTCTGGAATGTGATTGTGTGGCCTGTGCTTTACCAATAACTTCCCCACAGAGTTTATCAAAGTAAAAAAAAAAAATCGACAAGATAGTAGGATTAATTTGAGCTCCTTACTTACCTACGCAGGATTCTCTGTGCTCTTCAAAGCCAGCAGAACACACACACCTCCCAATGGGAACCAGCCACTCGCCTTCTGCACTGCAGTACATCTTAGGGGTATCCCTCTCCTCTGCATGGTCAACGCACTGACCCCTGACCTCCACCAGGGAGGATGAGTCGGCCCCTGTCACTACATCCGTGAAAACTGCCAAGTTGCGACTAATGCCCACACAACGCTTGTAGTACACTCGCACGGAGGTGAGGGCAATGCAGGCGCCAATGTCCTGGAAGGCCAAGTAGAAACCACGTCTGTTCAAAGGGCCCACTCCTCTCACCTGTGGCCGGAAAAGAGATGATAACTAGTACTTGTGACAAGAACAACAGATGGGATAACATAGTTCAACATGCAGTGTCATAAAAAAAAGAAAAAGTTACATTGTTGTTGCTTTTGCTCTCTTATATCTTTTAGAATCTCAAGTCAATTTTCATATCTGACAGAGATAACCTGAGTAGAAACAAAGTGCAGATTTCAAACAATGATTTCAGTAATTAGGTAAAGAAAATTATAACCCAAAAAATACTGCACCTATGTGGGAAAAGCAATCATACTTCTCCTTTATAAATGTACCAATTGACATTTTTTCTTGTTTTGTTTAAATTGCCTAAGCCTGATGATTGCAAGAACTATAAAATCATAAAATCAAATGAACAAAATAAGGGGGATGAAAGATATTAAAAACCAGCAAATCATTTAAAGAACTTCCATAACAGATAATGATCAAAGTCAGATTTATAGAAGTTAAAGATGTACAAAAAGTATTTCTGAGGGTTTGGAAGTCCAGTAATTTTGCTAATAAATTTGTTTCTTACCAAATCATCTTGCCGTTTGTCTTTTATCTGTCCATGAGACATTTTTCCAGTGTTGTGGTTCATTCAGATGTAATTTTATCATCTTAACAAATGCTTTTTTTTCACCTTTTTAGGTGAGCAATGTCTTTTATGGTTAACTTCTCATACGCAGTGGTATTTGTTTGATCATTTTCAAATTATCATCTCATATAATTAAAACAGGCTAAAGTCTGCAGAGGTTGAGATACAGCTCTTTTATGTCACTGTTTTTTTTTTTACATTCCACATTCTGACAGCAGATAAATTTGCAAGAATCTATAAAAGTCTGTCATTAGTAAATAATCCTTGTCTCTGTGAAATGATGAACTTTAAGATATAACATGTTAACCATTCCAACATATAAAACTGCAAATTTCTATTTTTCTTTAAAGTTTTTCCAGATGTCTTTCTGATTTCAGAAACCTGGTTATCAGAAAGAGTTTCTGATGATCGGTTAATAATTATGTAAAACTGTGACTGTTAATTTTGTTTTCATTTTACTGTTATTGCATATTCTACTCTTTCAATTTCAACATCATTTTGTGTTGGGGGGAATTTACTTTTTAGGTAGCTAAGAAACATTGCATAGAATAGTTTGTTTGTTTTTCTACAGAATGTTGTTTCACTACATAATACTGCAGTTTCTAATCTGCTGTAGCTGTAAAGAAAACTAACTGACATAAAATCAACACACTGAGAATTGGTTAATATTTCATTTTGTCTTACAGAAATTGATTTGCAGGCTCAAAAACAATTCGGTTTACCAGCTTATTTGCAATGTTTAAGAGTCTTTTGATATTTTAGCAATTTTTTTTTTTTATGTGCAACCTTTCGGAGGTAGTGCATTTCAAAGAATACATTACATGAATATCCATACATTTATTTTATTCGAAACAAAGAAAAAAATCCACATCACCCTAAACTAATGTTATGTAGAAAAGGTCTTCAACCAAAATCTGCACTGGTTAGGCCACTGTTCTGGAGAATCTGCTTAAAGGTGCTCACAACACTAAATGCAAGTGGTTAAGAGAAATCTAACATCTTCACGCATGTAATAAAGCTTCTATTGTGAGTAGAATATGAATAGAATAGAACATCCTAACCCATGGTATGGCCATGTAAACAATATTTTCAGATTTTTTATAAATATTGTTGATGTGGATCAAGAAATTAATGTGACTCACATCACTTTGTAACTTAGCTGGAAGTGGTCTTAACATCTCTGACAAATTAGAAGCCAAATTTATCCCTTAAACTTCTTAGCTTATGTCAAAATGTTTTGCTTCAATATCTGTTCTTATGAAGCCATCTATTTTGCATGCTCTAAGAATTCTGCTTCCTTGTAAATTATGACACTCTTTAGAAGTGTTTGTCAGCATATTGTCAAAGTAAACGTGCACCTCTGACTTATAAAAAACATTCATTTCTGAGGCAAAAATGAATATTTTTTCAGATAAATGTTTTACCATCAGTCCGAAAGATGAGCAAAATGGTGGAGGTCCTAGTGCTCTTCCTACATTTGTTCATGCTGTCACACAATGAAGCTGTGTGCTTTGGGATGTTTTTAGGGGTTTGCCTCAAGTTATCAGCATACAAATGCCTTAACAAGCTATGAATCATCTGTGGGCTTCCAAATATATAAAAAGGCAAAACACTTTTTTTTGCAGGTCCCTAAACTAGTGATGTACCTTGCGTAGTGATTTTCTGAAAATACTTCAAATTAATTGAATGGTTAGAATTTATACAGGGTTCTCAGGACCTACATGACCACTTAAATGTGCTTATATCATTACAAATTACAAAATCCTCATTTTAGCATCACTTAATTTATTAATTAAAAAGATTTTTTTTTAACTACTAAAACTTAGTATAAAGTTGACACAATGAACTGGGAGCTTTAACACCATGCTGCACCTATCGTGCTGTCCCTGTCCTTAAACATTGTTATTTTCATATTATCATATTAAGTCTGTTTATGTACCTATGTTTTTTATGGTCTATTTGGAAGCTTTTATTACTACTTGCTTGGCTTACATGCAAAGCAAAAGCAAAACTTTAAAGGCTCAGTTGTTATCCTGCTTTTACAGGTTCATGTTCAGAGCACAGTGAGACTGATGTAAGCTCATATATCAAATAATAATGTTCATGGTGCTTTTATATCTTACATACTCTGGATTAATACATCTGGCACACAGTTGCCTCTGTGTTTACGCTTTGAACTTGATTCTCAGCTTTTACTGAAGGACAGAGACTTTATATAACGCTCACAGAAAGTGTTAAAGACCAACACTGCAGACACGCATCCCTGCAGATCCTTTTTAACGAAGGTCAGCCGATAGTGATCATAACGCCACAATCTACCAAAAAAAAAAAAAAGGAAATGAATGCTCCAGTAAGCATTTGCTTCTGAGTCTCATTACTCAAAAGAGTGCAAACAGTATTAGCAGATGATGGGTGTCTGTGCAAGTCAATTGAAAATAAGTTGACAGCCTTCTGCCAAAAAGGGCAGCAAAGAAGCTAAATATTTTATTAAGCATTTAGTAGTGACAGTATTTTTAAATCAGAGGTCTGCAACCTATTGCTCCAGAGCTAGAAGTGGCTATTTGGAAACGTGAAACAACTAATGTTTTTTCTAAAAATAAAGATACATATCAAAAACAGCATTTTGTAGTTGTTCATGAAATATCCAAAAGTCATTGAATTTCAACAACTGAAGGATCGTGAAAGTACCAATATTACGTTTTTAGATCAACTTTTTAGACTTTTTTTTCCCTCCATTTTTTTACCTTTAATTGCCTTTTTTACAAGTCATATCACATCCCAGGTTTTAATTCAGGTTTAATTTGATAGCATTGCAGTTTCATATTCTACCACAGAAAAGATGAAGACAGGAAGGTGGACCAAACCTAAGCTTTAAATAAATGTTTAAATAAGTGTTTCACAAGTGGCAAACGTAAACTATCTTAACCTGAAAGTAAACATCGCAAATATTGGAGTATGTAGTAGCTGACATCTAAATCTATCTGTCTGTAGCATCCAGCTGACTGGATAAAGCATGCCTGTAGACTACCACAAAACACTCTAATCAAATGGGTGAACTGAGAATCATGCCTTATGAAATGTTAAAAGACAAACGTTTTATACCCCAAACTTATTTAAAATTTTATCGTACATTTATCCCTGGATTGTTTGCTGTGTTCCTGGATCTTTGTGATGTTGTTTGTCTACTAATGTTAATTCTGAGGCCAAAAAAAATGGAACACTTGGTTTGTTCTAAGCTTCAATACAGCAGTTAAATTAAACAAAAAATATTCTGAAGCTATATAGCATGCACTGGCTTTTTTCGAGGTTTCAGAGAAAACGGTTCTAAAAATGTGCGTAGTTAAATTCTGTAACTGTTTCAAATTTGAAAATTATTTATAACTTTCATTTTGTTTTATTCCCTCACATAAAGTCCATATAACAAAACTGTAATGTTTTTCTTTTCTTTACATACAAATGAAGTTAGTTGCACTTTACTTTCAGACTTGTGTAACTGCAGCACAGACGTGCTGCTACACAGAGCATTCTGCTCAACAAATAAAAAAATCAATTCGTTTATGCGCCGTGAGTTTGGTGTATGCTTCGACATGTTTAAAAAGCATAACAGCATCGTATGAGATGCTGTAGCCTTGCGTTATATGCACTGAAATCAACCTATTTCAAATGGAATTACATTTTTCAAGTCTAAGGGTGTGTGCAGAGATAAGGTTGTTGATTTTATTTTTGTTGTCAGAACATCTGACTTAAAGTGCTCAGTCAAAGACGTATTAGGCGGTACATATACATGTTAGAAATCTTACCCAAACAGGAGTAAATAGGACATTTCTTGGGAAGAAATTCAGTTAGTGAATTAATGCACATTTAAGTGACATTTTAACACAGCTAGTTTATGTTTTTAGTACTGAATAAAAAAGTTGGATTTATAGTTTGCATATTTGTGCCACAGTAGGTCTGAAGTGTCGCAACACTTGGCACCGGAAGGAACTGAGAAAAATCCTACTTAGGATGTTAACATCGAGCCTGAGAATATCTATGTGGATTATACTTTGTTAAAACGTGCTAAAATATACAGTATAATGTAATAATGTTCAGGTTTAACTGGTATATTAAGAAAATACTATAGATACAAGCACAAAGTATATTCATAAAATGACCTAAGATTGACTATTATTATTATTATTGGGTCAGTGTTGAAATTATTAAGCAGCGATTGTGTAACTATATAATTTCATACCTCAGTGTTGAGTTTAAGTCTACGAACTCCAAGGTCCACCCCTGTGAAGCTCTCATCTGCAGCAATGGTGTCAATCTTAATGAACTGGTTCTCCCGAATGGCCGAGCCCACAGCTCTGTCTGACTCATAGTAGAACAGGTTGAAGGTTTCCTGAGGAACAAAGTATTACGAATAACTCAGTAATTGCTAATGTCATTGCATCCTGTCATAAGTTCAAAGCTATGTAAATATATCTCTGGCAATAGGAATTATACATAATGTTTTTAAGACAGCAGAACGAATAACACTCTCAGATACTCATCTGATTTTCCTATATTATTGCAGTACAATGCGAATTACCCTATAGACATCAAATTTCAATAGTAAAAGAAAATGTTTGGTAAAGTTCTCAAAAATTGTACTCAAGCTAAAGTAGCAGTACTTTAAAATGTTTTTAATCAAGTTAAACCCAATGTCAGGTTGAGTCATTCTGTGCTGTTTCCTAGGTGGGCACGGGGGTCGCTGTTGCGGGGCTCCAGGATGGAGCTCCGTGGTTCCCAGGTGTTTCGGGTTGGCACTGATGAGCAGAGCCGTATAAGAGGAGTGTGGATCCACTATTCGGCGCCTGAGTGTTGCCTTTGTTCGGTAACTCTCAACCTCAGTGCCAAATTAGTTCCTAGACTAAGTTCCAAGTGTTTGCTATAATCTGTCTCCCATGACAGCGATATTTCCCAGTGTGACTATTACTTCCTGTCTTGTTCCTAGATTCTCCGCGTCCTTAGCCTGTGCTCATCCTTCCACTGCTAACAACTCCTTGTCCTCCTCCTCAGGTTCTCTCAGTCATATCTCACCCAACTCCGGAGACATCCTATCCCGCCTGACCACAGGTACACCCACTCCTCTTCACTCTGCTCGATCTGCCTTCCCCAGCATACCCCATCAGCTGGCTCAGCGCCCCGGACCACACCAAACTCAGGACTCAACCGGACATTCCCCTGGCGACACATCCACCACAACTCAAGTAAGACCGTTCTCTTTCTGCACTTCTGGTAACCCGTTATTCACCAAACCTGTCCTCACTCTCAGAGGTCTCCCGGTATCCCACGTCAAGCCTCCCGTTCACTTCCGCCACTCAGTGCCGCTCGCACTCCTTCCCCAAGACCGTCACCACAGACTCACCGCTGGATCCAACCCCTTTCCGTGTCACCACTCATCTACAATAAACATCATAACTAAACCTTCTGAGTGTCTCTGCCTTTGTGGGTCAGAAATCTAAAACCCGACATGACACCCAAAAGTAAGCAACAAAATACTTGTTCAAGTGAAAATGTAAAAGTTTTGGAGGAAGCACAATAAATCTGACAGTTTTTTTATCATGTGATCTGAACAAATTGCTGTTTGCAAATTTTGATATTTTGATGAAAAAAGTAAACACAAAATTTGTCAAACTAAGACAATATGTTATGTATACACAGCATATGTTAGAATGGGGTAAAGTACTTCCGGTGACAACAAATCTGATGTACTTACTTTTATAGAAACTGCAGGGTTGTGTCTGGGGCAGTTATTTTTAAAACATATTTGTTTTTCATTTGGTAAAGTTATATACTGAACACACTACCCCTCAGGTGGACACATAGAGGGATCATGCTGTAGGATTTGTTTTTTCCATCCAAGTTTATTGAGGACTTTCTTTATCCCTGCAGGGATCTGTCTTTGATCTCTATTAATTTGTCATATATTTCTATAACCCAAGGGTAAACCTAACACTAAACCAAATAATTACTAGTACATGCCTAACCTTACGTAAACGTAACCCTAACGCAATTCACATCAGGTGGCTGTCTGACGGTGGTACGTATCGACGTCACTTCCTGTTGTTGCTCCGTGTGTCTGTTAGCGTCTGTTAGCGTCTGTTAGGGTCCCTCATAGCTCCACGTGCTCTCTTATTACTCGGAAATCTCTGTACTGAGACGTTTCTAAACACAACCTCACGTTTATCACACATTTCTGTTGCTCTACTGAAGTTTTTAGAAACTGTAATTGTGTCGTGAGCACTTGCTAGCTTAGATAGCTTAGCTTTTAGGGGTACTATGGCTTCTCCCTCTGCTTCTCCCCTTTCCTGCTCTGTGCGTCAGATGTTTAGTTATTCCTCTGCCTCCTTTAAAGATAATGGTACGTGCATTTAATGTAGCATTTTTTTAGCTTTGGAGGCGAGGGTGTGTGAATTGGAAGCTCGGCTCCGGGCTGTTGAAACACCAGCAGATAGCAGAGACCCATTAGCTAGTGCGGAGCCAAAAAGAACAGGTTGCCCTAGTGATCCTCCAGCAGTTCCCTTGCAGCTGGGAAATCAACATGGCTGGGTGACTGTACGCAGAAAGCATAGTCCCAGAACCCAGCCTTTGGCTCACCACCAACCTGTTAACGTTTCAAACCAATTTTCCCCACTCAGCGATACACCCGCTGAGAAATAGATTCTGGTAATTGGCAGCTCCATAGTCAGAAACGTTGCTTTAGAGAAACCAGCAACCATAGTCAAATGTTTGCCAGGGGCCAGAAGCGGCGACATAAAATCATACCTCAAACTGCTGGCTAAGGATAATTGTAAATACAGTAAGATTGTTTTTCACGCTGCCGGTAATGACACCCGGTTACGCCAATCGGAGGTCACTAAAATTAATGTTGCTTGGGTGTGTGAGTTTGCCAAAACAATGGCGGACTGTGTAGTTCTCTCTGGTCCCCTACCTGATCGGACCGGTGACGACATGTTTAGTCGCATGTTGTCATTCAACCGTTGGTTATCTAGGTGGTGTCCAGAAAACGTTGTGGGTTACATTGATAATTGGAAAAGCTTTTGGGGAAAACCTGGTCTGATCCGGAGAGACGGCATCCATCCCACTTTGGACGGAGCAGCTCTTCTTTCTAGAAATATGGCCGAATTTATTAACTCCCCAAATTACTGACAAACCAGGGTCCAGACTAGGAAGCAGAGTCGTAGTTTAGAACTCCTCTCTGCAGCTTCTCTACAGTTACCTACCCAACATCCCATGGACACGGTGTCCTGCCCACGGCCAAAACCAAATAGATTAAAGATCAATCGAAAAAGAGCTAATACTGAAAATCTCATAAAGATAAAAACAACTCAGATGAAACAAAAATGTACAACTATTAAGTGTGGCTTAGTGAACATCAGATCTCTATCCTCAACGTCCTTATTAGTTAATGATTTGATTCTTGATAATCAAATTGATTTGCTTTGTCTCACAGAAACGTGGCTACAGCATGAGGATTATGTTAGTATCAACGAATCAACTCCCTCTAATTATTCAAACTTTCACATTCCTCAAAGTACTGTGATAGGTGGAGGAGTAGGAAGAATTTTTCTATCAGATTTATTAATTAATCCCAGGCCAACTAATAGTTATAGTTCTTTTGAACATTTAACCCTTAGCCTTCCTCATCCAACCTCTAAAAGAATTAAACCACTTCTGTTTGTTATCTTGTATCGTCCGCCAGGTCCTTACTCTGAATTTATAGATCAGATCTAGGATTTTTTATCTGATATAGTGTTAAACACTGATAAAATCATTATAGTGGGAGATTTTAACATTCATGTTGACACCAAAAATGACAGTCTAAATGTAGCCTTTACTGCCATTTTAGACTCAATTGGCTTCACTCAAAAAATACATACTAAAACACCCACTCACTCTCTTGGTTACACTTTAGACCTTGTGCTGACTTATGGCATTGAGTGTGAAAAAGTTATAGTACTGCCTCATAACCCTGTTATTTCTGACTATTTTTTGATAACTTTTGAGTTCTTTTTCACAGAGTACTTAAAATCTGAAAGAAAATGTCTTTATAGTAGGTGTCTATCGGACAATGCTGTTACAGCCTTCAAAGAATCCATTCCACCTCTAATTTCTTCAGTATTTCAGAGAAACGCAGTGGAGGGCAACAAATTAATTTCATCCTCACTGCATACAACATTAGACAACGTAGCCCCCATAACAAGGACAGTGATTACTCAAAGGAGGTTGGCCCCCTGGTTTAATTCAGAACTTCGTACCTTGAAGGGAAACACAAGGAAATTGGAGAAGAAATGGCGGTTTTCGCTTTTACGGGAGTCCTATTTATCCTGGAAAAACAGCGTGCTTCTGTATAAAAGGACCTTGCTTGAGTAGAAGCACACACGTTCTACAGTAGGTTATGATAGACAAACTAGAATGTGTCATAGAATAGATTTTAATCCAATTAAAATGTACTATAATTATGATTTAAATGATAGGCCATATGCATATTTTTGTGGGTAAATCCCTTAGGATTGCTCATCGTTTAAGTAGCTCGCAAGCTGGAAAAGTGTGGGCACCCATGCATTAGAAGATGCTGTGAACGACACAGGTAGGTACAAAACATTCCAAAAAATACATACAATGGATCCAACAAAATGGAAAAAAGACAGAACATTGACTCCCTATGGATGCAACATGTGAAAATGCAGCCATACAGTGAATTAATTTGTATCTTTGTCACTGGTTCAGATGTGAGGTTCGGCCTGGTCTAGAGTTCCTCACCCGATCGTACACCTTCCAGTCCAACCGTCACTTCCAGGCGCTGCAGCACTACTACACTGACAACAGCTTCCAAGACCCGGCCTACTCCCTGCTGATCAGGGGCAAAATCCGCCTGCTGCAGGCCTCCTGGATCACGCGTGGGGCAACAGAGGAAGAGCCCCACTTCAGCAGAGTGGGGATTGTGGTTTACAGCGTGGCAGCCAAGCAGAGGCTGTCCTCCAGGCTGCCTTCGGCCTTCGTGAGCGTGAGCCTAAGCGAGGCAGCGCCGGGAAAGCTGCAGTAGCTATACAAGACCCGCGCAGGCAGAGCATGTCTGGCGGCCGTGGGCTTCTCTGTGGCGGGGATGGGGTTGGTGAGCGTGGAAACGCAGCACCTCCGCCGCGGCGGAAAGGTTCAGAAGCTGTTTTTGGGAGATATTCACACGGACTGGGCCCAGTGAACTCAGCAGAGACCCACAGGCTACCAGCAGCCACTGCAGCACGCCATGGTACGATTAGCTGGAATAATTCAACGATGATGAGTAGCTCAGTTCAAGATTAGTTTCCAGAATTTCCTAAAAAGGGACTCTTTACTCCCTGTTCTGCATATTTATATTCTAATACCAACAAAATACAGAGATTGCTGAAAGCTACTTAAGGATTTCCTGCAATTTAGTCAGATGAGACAAAGAGTCGTCTTATTCTAAGCAAACAATCCACAGTTCTGGTGTGAGATACAGGACAAATATGTAGAAAAGCATCTCGATGCTCTTTAAGCATTTGTGGGAAACCTTTTGGGAAATGTTTTGGCATCTTTGACTCTTTGCCGTAAACGTCCAGATAAATTTCTCAATAAAACAACGATCAAATACACCAGAATAACAGTTGGTTGTTGGTGGGTCTTTCTCCAGAACGCTGATCAAAAATACAGAATCGG
Source organism: Orestias chungarensis (assembly GCA_032876305.1). Lineage (NCBI taxonomy): Eukaryota > Metazoa > Chordata > Actinopteri > Cyprinodontiformes > Cyprinodontidae > Orestias > Orestias chungarensis. Next base: position 342,429 of record JAVLVB010000464.1, read on the forward strand.
TTTATTTATATGGCGCCAATTTACAACACATGTCGTCTCAAGGAACTTTAATGTAAAATCTATTCAAATCATAGATGGATCATAAACACATCAGTTTCCATCTAAGGAGACCCAGCAGATTCCATCGAGTCATTGACTTGATCCACAACATATGTTTGAATTGGCTCAGAAATGGTTCACATGACACAAAAAAAAAAAAAAAAACTACTTATAATTCATCGATGTCTCCAAAACCACAAAAAACAGACAGATAAGGAGATTTACTTTACTAATAGAGGAGAATAAGAACAAATCTAGGTTTCTTTTTAATACAGTTGCTAAACTTCTGAGAAATGAAAAATCTGTTATATCACCCATTCCTCCAACTCTTAGCAGTAATGACTTTATGGAATTCTTTATTGAAATAATTGAATCAATTAAAACTAAAATTGATGGTATCCTACCAAACATAACTACTACTTCAGTAACCATTGAGGTACTGAATGTGGCTCTGGAGCCTGATCTCTGTTTGAAGTGTTTTGTTCCAATTGAGCCTTCTGAGCTTTCAAAAATGCTTTCTTCATCTAAGCCTTCAACTTGTATGTTGGATCAAATCCCGACAAAATTGTTTAAATAAGTATTTCCAATTATTATTACCCCCATTTTGGATATGATTAATTTGTCATTAGTGAATGGTTATGTACCAGAGGCTCTTAAGGTAGCTCCAATAAAACCCCTACTTAAGAAACCTTCTCTTGATCAAGAAGACTTTATAAATTACAGACCCATATCTAATCTTCCTTTTTTATCTAAAATCCTTGAAAAAATTGTTGCTAAAGAACTGAGAGAGCATTTGAGGAATAATGACCTATTTGAAGAATTTCAGTCAGGTTTCAGAGCTCATCATAGCACTGAGACAGCTCTTCTTAAAGTTAGAAATTATATTCTCATGGCCTCAAGACAATGGGCTCGTGTCTTTTCTAGTTCTGTTAGACCTCAGTGGTGCTTTTGGCAGAGTCAATCACTATATCCTCATCGAAAGGCTCGAACACACTGTAGGGATCAAAGGAACAGCACTAGGCTGGTTTAAATCGTATTTGTCTGATAGATCCCAGTTTGTTCATCTAAATGATAAATCTTCTCCGCATTGTAAGGTTACTTGTGGAGTACCACAGGATTCTGTACTTGGCCCAATTCTATTTACTATATATACATGCTCCCTATTGGTAAAATCATTAGCCAGCATGGTGTTAATTTCCACTGTTATGCTGATGATACACAACTGCATTTATCTATAAATCCTGATGAATCCAGTCAGTTTGGTAGATTACAGGCATGTCTAGATAACATAAAAATGTGTATGACTTTAAACTTTCTGCTCTTGAACTCTGAAAAGACAGAAGTTGTTATCTTTAGACCTAAACCTCTAAAAAAGAAATTGCTTAGTCAGCCACTTCACCTGGATAGAATCAGGTTGGCATCTGGTGACAATGTAAAGAACTTTGGTGTTATTTTTGATCAGGAAATGTCTTTCAAGTCCCATATAAAACAGCCTGTAAGATTTCCTTCTTTCACCTTAGGAATATAGCAAAAATTAGAAATGTTCTCTCTAGGAGAGATGCTGAAAAGCTAGTCCATGCATTTGTTACTTCAAGGCTGGACTATTGTAACTCTTTCTTAGCAGGAAGTTCACAAAATGCAATTAAAAGTCTACAGTTGGTCCAAAACGCTGCAAGAAGAGTTCTGATGAAACTTAAAAAAAGAGATCATATCTCACCAATTTTAGCTTCCCTTCATTGGCTCCCTGACAAACTTAGAATAGATTTTAAGATTCTTCTTTTGACATATAAAGCCCTCACTAATAAAGCTCCGTTGTATATCAGAGATCTGATTACTCCTTATGACCCTAACAGAGCATTTCGCTCTCAGACTGCAGGTTTACTGGTGGTTCCTAGAATTTCTAAAAGCACAATGGGAGGCAGATCTTTTTGTTATCAGGCTCCTCTCCTGTGGAACCAGCTTCCAGCTTTCGTCCCTGTCTAGTTTCAAGTGTAGGCTTAAAACCTTCCTGTTTGGTACAGTTTATAGTTAGGAAGAGGTAGAAAAGACAGCCTAATCCGGTTGGGGAAGAACTCAGTCTTGACAGACGGTTCTCCTTTGCTCTACCTTCTTCAGTTCACACTCTATAGGGTTAATTTATTTAAGTTTTTCGTGTGATACCTCTTCCTGTTAAAGGGGAGTTTTTCCTCTCCACTGTCGCTACATGCATGCTCAGTATGAGGGATTGCTGTAAAGTCAACGACAACACAAGCCATTGTTTTGGTCTGCTGATTCAAATCAATGACTCGATGCAATCTGCTGGGGTTCCTTAGATTGGAAACAAATTGATTTGTTATGATGTATCTTTGATTTTAATTGATTTTCTGTGAAGTGCCTTGAGACGACACCTGTTGTAAATTGGTGCTATATAAATAAACCGATTCTTTATTCTTGATTCAGAGTGGTACACCAGACCTCTGACCAGGAAACATCATTTGTCCTAATGAGGACAAAAACTTGGTAAGGTTAGTATTTGTTAACAATGCTACCCACAATGCAGAAAGTACAGGCCACTCACACATGTGCTGTAAATGGTGGGGATTTGTCAATGTACAATTTAGTTACAGTGCATACTTTCTAACTGTGGGTGAGCACTGTTGATGAAGCCTGCAAAACATGTTAAAAATCTGCAAAGAGATGCTCTCAGCCTAGATTGAGCTAGGAACTGTTAGCAGCGGTCCTAACGATCAACCTGCCAGTGAACAAACACATATCTATGTAAATATTCACAGCTGATGAAAAACATACATTTGCATAAGGAAGGCTGCCATTCCCATGCCTGCACTCAGCTTTTTATTTGCATTGGTTACAAAATAGTCATGAGTAAATAAATTAATAGTGAAGGTGATTATCTCAAAATGACATTCAACTGCTTCAGGTGGTGTTAGTTTAAGCAGCACTGGTTGACATTTATTTCCCTTATTTATCTCTAAAACGTCCCACTTGTCTAAATATACAATTCTGGGAAAACACAACCAGATAAAGAAAAATCCCAGTTTGAGCTAATTTTAGTAAATGACCCAAGATCCAAATGAAACTAGATCTGATGTACTTACTGAAAAGCCAAGGATTGATGGAACACAGCTTATAAAACCCCTATAAACAGCATAACTATAACATGGGGTGTTATTAGATGATAATTGATAATCCCTCTCGTAATCCAAGGTGTAAAATGTCAGCTGGCATAGCTTGATGAAACATAAGCATGCAAAGCAGATTATTTAGAATGTCAATAAAAATGTATTACTTCTTTCTTCTTTATCAAGTTTACTTTTTAAAAAGGGTACAGGCAGATAAAGCCTATTCCAACAAACTGGACCGGGGGATTAGAATTTCGTCCCACCTCATGTACCACATGTGATGACAAATAAAATTCCTTGATTCCTTGAACAGTCAATGAGCAAGAGCACCTTTGACCCTTACATAATATTCTAATTTTAAATGAAATCATGGGTATCATAAAAATAAATAAATAAATAAAAACCCAACGCTTTTGTTCTAAGTGCACCTTACCTTGCAGGTACCCAGGACTCCGGGCATACTGTTGCAGTCTCTCAGGGTGAACTTGACCTCAATATAGATTCTCCTGGCTCCTTCTCGAGGGATCCAACCAGACCTTAACCAGTTGTTTTGACTTGGGCTCATTACGTTACAGACCTGAGCAGAGGATATGATTTTGTAATTACATTTTAATTGCAAATTGTTCATGATTTTTGAAGTGGAATTCTATTTAAAGGTTGTGAGAAAGTAATATCTGACCTGCTCTACATAACTCTTGTGGCGTCTTCACTTCTTATCAATTCAGACTACACAGACCCTGATGATTGAAACTAGGTCCAGACTCCTTCCATTTTATAACTCCAATCCTAAAACACACCTTTCTTTCTTTTTATCTTAACTATTTTTATTTAAAATGTAAGAATATTTACACAGGAAATACAAATTGAAGTAAAGGGTAATTTGCCATCAACAGCCTTACTGTGTGAAAACGAAAATAAGTAAGGAACATATAAAGCAAGTGTTTTTACCAAATCAAAAACTAAACATAGCTTTTATTTTACTCTCCCTACTAATTGCTTTATGCAGAAATACTTGTATGTAATATACCTAAAATAAAAAAAATAAAAAATGTAAGCAAAAAAGCTTACTCAATAGAACATAACCCAATTTCAGAGGTCTTCTTTGTCTATTTGATTTAAAGAGATATCATCATCAGCCTCGTGTGTGTTTGTGATTGAGGCAGCCTATAATAGGGATTTAGACACACCAGTTTTGTCAGGAGGAATGGGCCAGAACTCCAGCAAACTATTATTTGAAGCTTGTGGAAACCCAAAATGTTGACCAAGTTATGCTGCTTTGTCAAAGACAAACATACCAAATAATAAGGAAACGTATGAATCCATGGAACCACAAGACCCAACCTCCAGATTCCAGCCTCAGCAGTACCCTCAGCTCTTACAACACAGGAACCTCTTAATTCCTCCCTGCCAGTTACACGCATACATTATCTCCATGTAAACAACCTTCTACTTATATTTTCCCACCACAAAATCTATTTATTCATCCACTTGATTCTTACAGAACTCCCGATCATTGCCATTGGTTTCTGGTTCCAGTCATCTTGCATATTTATTTGTTATTGTAAATTCACTTTTTAACTGTCCCTTGTGAGTTCTCTGCATGTAGGTCAGACATTAAACCCAAACATGACGATTGGCAAATTGCCAAGCATTACCTTTGACACGTAGTTCACATGAGTGAGCTACATATTATTAACACATGAAATGATTTTTATGTTAGAAATTCAAGCACATAAAAATGTTTAGTACAACATGTGATTGTCTTTAAACTCTTAACAGAAAATGTTGCATAAAACTGAATAAATTACTGTGACCACAATACAAATCACAATACCCACATTTAATGGTCAAACTACATAAAGAACTTAATAAAAATCTAATTTATATGTAATGTTGCCCTATTTATGTTGTATTAAATGATACACTGCTAACAATGTTTTACTGACGACATCGGAACGTTTACTCCTGACAATGCTATGCCATGTGGTGTTAGTAACACTACATAATTTACACCCTAATTAGCTCCATACCACTAAACTTTATCAACTCAAAAAGAAGGCTAATCTTCAAGACATTGAGAAAATTATCTGACACATTTTACAAATAGGTAAAATGTTTATTTCTGAACTGATCTCCTGACTGTTAAATTACTAAGAGCACTTCTGTAGTGGGTTTTATGTTCTTAAAGTAGATTTTTTTTCAGCTGCAGGTAGAGAGCACATTTACAAAAAGGAAGACCTGCATGTCATGCAACTTATTATTAATCCCAAACTTTTCAGAAGGTAACGTGTCAGTTACAAAGTAGAACATGAGTCAGGCAGTTTCTTTTTTCTATGTTACTTTTGGTTCACGAATTTAAAATTAACACATTTAATCACTGCTTAAATTTAGATTGTTCAACAACCACAATGTACTCTTGATTCCCTGTTTGTTGACAACCAAAGGAAAGTGTATCAATACGCTTATAATACACTAAACGACTAAAGTACATTACGTCCAAAGCCTAAAAATAGAAAGGTTGAACTAAGAACTGTTCTGAAAGGATTATTAATGTTATACATACTTAAATTTGCCACCCTCGTTAGAACATTCTGGTATTTTATGTTTTTTTAAAGTGTTTCCTTACACCTAATCTTTTTTTCGATAGATTTGACTAAAACTGTGCTATATACGGTATATTAGTTGATATATTGTTAATAAAGAATTAATTTATTAATAATATTTACTAAGTCTAAGTATTAAAAGAGTTTTTCTTGATTCACATGTTATATTTCATAAGTATGTAACCTTTTTTAAACTCAAATCATACACTAAATGTTGCGCAGAACACACCTGGTATGTGTGAATGGGAGTAAAATATTCATCCATCTCATTAATGGCATCCCACTGCAAAGAGAGAAAGAAAAAGCAAAGAGAAAAGAGCACAATTTCTGGTTAATCACAGATTCACATGCAGCAAATCATACACATTAGTTTTGTGATTTTTAGGTTGGAACATGAGGCAGTGCTTTTTCACACAAGACTATGCACATGTAGTAATTTTTTCCACATTTTATAACCCTTGAAATTCCCTCAACGGTATTCCAGCAGGACACATTTCCCTTTAATTAGATGCTTATTATGTAAGTTATTAGATTTATACTGTTTACTGAATGCTTTTGGTGGGGCTAATTAAATTATCTCATTGTCGTATTTGAAGTCCTTTTTCCAAAACAAAATAAAAATGGATAGCAAATGAAGGATTATTTAAAAACAAGGCTGCAGACTGATGGCTTTTATAAAAATTATAAAAATTGTATTTCATTCACGGTTATCAGCTTTCCCAAAAGTTCTTGTTTATTTAAAAACTCACAAACACTAAATACATTTTATCAGAATTTGTGTATGTGGATTTCATCAGTCTGTCATGCTGGAGTTAAAGTGGGATATTTATAGGTATATACATTCAAGCTATTTTCTATCCCTTTCTTTACAACTCAGAGCTTTGTGTTGGCAGATCAGAGGGGGAAATTGTTTACATTTACTTGGAAAGAATTAGTATTGCTCAAAATTGTAAAACTTTTTGTCTTGTTTACCTAAAGTGCAAGCGCAAGTTTTGTAGAAAAGACAGACAATCACTGTACTGCATACTAGTTTAATCATGTTTTCACAAATATTTTTGCTTTGATGTTCCACAGATTCTAATTAATAAAACAAGTTGCTAATGTATTGGGGGAGCCTGACATAACCATTAGTTTAGAATTTAAGTTGTACTTGCACTTTTTCTGCTTCAATTTATTTGTTTATATGTTTGACTGGAATACAAAGGATAACCAGGTAAGAATACAAAAAATACTGATTGACTATTGGCCATAGAGAACACAATGGACACAGAAACTGAATGTCCCATTGCCAAGATTTTAAAATCCATCTTTTAGATGAACCAGTGCAATTTACAATATACATTTAAAGATTATTGACTGTGGCACAGTGGGTGATTAAGTAACAATAAACAGTGCAAAAACATGTCATGAGTCAAAGCAGGAGGTAGAGCGAGAGCAATAACCAATAGCTAATAACAAAATAAGTGAGGTAAATACTGAGAAGTCAGTTAATATAAGGTGCGTGATGCAGGTGTGTGCGCAGCTTCGTTACTTTTCGTCTGTACTTAGTTCTTCATTTTGTGTTCTGCAGAAATACAAGCAACGATGAACAAAACATGTGGATCAAGACACTCACCCCCAGCAATTTCTACCACTTACAAACTCTCTTCTAAACATTCGGATATTATTAGTAAAAATAATGTCCAACTAAGTCAGCCTCCTGCTGAATAAAGATCAAATAAAATATAAATTCAAATATACAGGTTTATAAGATGGGGACAAAAGAAAAAACATGGTTCATTTCCTGCTTGTAATGTAGCCTTGTTAATTTTCTGTGCCTATTGCCCTGGGGCAAATACATATTCAGTCATAAGGCATCTATGCTTGTTTAAACCTGGTGTTATAGATTATTCTCTTGGGTTTTAGCAGCATTGTTTGAAAAGGTGGAGTAATTGAAAGGGAAAGCCTAGACTCCTAGAAAGCTATGGGACGATGCTTGCTGAACTCACCCTGCATTAGACGTTTGGGATTCTCCTCAGAAACCCTCCACCCTCTCTAACCCCAAACTTCGTGCCCTCAACAAGCTCGCCTGACACTCTCACACAGCCTCCCAGGCCCTACAAGCCAAAGACCATAGGAATAATTGAGGTGTGGTAACCATTTAAGCCTTCACTCTCCTCTCACCTTCTAATCTTCTCATCAGCTAAATTGGAAGTGTCCTTGAACTTGTGAACACCCCGACTAATTAGTAGAGTTTATAACCTCCCTATCTCACTCATTATTCTGTCTTTCCATCACTTTGCACACAACCAATCTTTCTACTTTCTTACATCATTTACTTTTGCACTTTGTTGATGGCTTAACCACACCTGTCCTGCTTTAAACAATACAAAAAATCTATAAATTCTTTCCCAAAAAGCCAACAGACTAAGAAGAACAAAGTGAACAAAATGATCTGTATTCCCTAAAAATATAAAACACATTTTAATGAGTTAATCCTTAGAAAAAAGACACTCTGCGCAGATTTTAATTTTTTTTTTTTTTGTTGTTGTTTTTTTAATTTTTTTTTCACATTTTCAGAATTCTATATTTTAAAAGCCCATTGTTTAAAGTTAAAAATAATGTAATGGTTTTATATGGTTATAATAGTTTTTACCCTGTAGAGCATTTAAAAACCATCCAAGATGTTATTAAAATTTAAGGTAAAAGTGAAATAAACCTAAGAAAAGCAAAACCAAAAATATTTTATTTTTCAGGAAATGAAAAATGAGGCTAAAGGTTACTCTCAAACAAATTTTTTTTTTTACAATCTATCGATGTAAAGGTTCAGCAGTCAGTCTGGGTATGCTTACCATCTCTGTAGTTTGAGTTTTACCTGGGCTGTGTGGACAGTGTACATCCTATTTTTTTTCTTCCAAATTTTTATTTTTTCATTCCTGCTCTTCCACCCCATACTGACACAGAACCAATAGTAGAAAGTAGGCGTAGATTATAGCATAAGTCTAAACACACACTTAGATTCAGCAGATACACTGTTATAAAGTAATGTCAAAATAGTTGTTGGTTTGTGTGATACCTCACACTCATGTAATCTTTAAGATAAGTAGTAAGCCTTCTTTCTAATTGTTTAATTAGATGCAGAAAATGCTTTTTACATAGCATTGTAAAAACATTTTTGCTTGCGTACAAAACTTTGACATTGGACACACAGATTTGGTCTGGATTTGGTCTGTCATTTCAAAGAAGCTTTATATTTATTTATTCAGTCAGTATTATGTACTATATTATATATTATATATATATATATATATATATATATATATATATATATATATATATATATATATATATATATATATATATATATATATATATATATATATATATATATATAT
>JAVLVB010000464.1:378745-417977 GCA_032876305.1 Orestias chungarensis
CACACACACACACACACACACACACACACACACACGCAAAGGAAAGAAGAGCAATAAACTAAGGTAATAAAACTAACTTAATTTATTTCAAAGGGGGAAGTGATGCGTTTACGTGAAGTTTTTTAAACACATTCTCTAAAACAAATGCATGCAGGTTAGGATATATGCATGCATACCTGAATGCCATAACATTGTGAAAGATGGCAATTTAATGTCCAACGTGCCAATTTTTGGATGACACTGAAAGTGAGTGCACATGGGTGTGCATATTCTAAAGCTTGTATTAGGCCAAAAGTGAACAGTAATAAAATGGTGCAGCTCAGGAAGCTAACAGATTTAGAGCCCTTGTGATAGCACTAAAACACATTTGGAGCAACTTTGGTGGTGTCTTTTTGACATTATACAGCTTTTATAAATAGGTTTGTTTTTATGGTGTTTTTCACATTCTTTTTCAATCTTGACTTCATCTTTTGTTAATTCAATGAAGATGTGGTTAAATCTGGGACGTACAGGTGGAATAAGATCTAGTGATTTTATTTCTACATGCTAAATATACATGCTTCTATTCTTGCTGTTACTTTTAGTCTTTTTTATTGTTTGTAAGTAGTCTGACTGTTGAGTACATAAAATATGCTTTATGTATGCTTAACCATACAGTCGCTTATCAGGATAGACATAGTAGATTCTATTCTACCATGGCTTAAAGAAGAAATATTGGTAAGGAAAAGCCAATCCAGGAACCTGGATCGAGTCAGTCAAACCATTAAGAAATCTACCCTGTAAACTGGCTGGAAGATTGGCGTTTTGTGACTTAAATTGACTTAACTTATATCACGCTTTCCTGCAACTTGCTGATTGCAAGATGACGACTCTAGGAAGTCCTGGGCCCATGTTCCCACCCAGAGTGAATGCAGTGAGTAACCCCCTCCCCCCAGCTTTACAATGTATATAACACCTCAGTAATCAATAAATGATTAATGTATGGGAATCAAGGGAGGCTCTATTAAGCCTCACTTGGAAAATAAAATCTGTTAAGCACAACTATGGCAGCCAGAAACTCATTCTACTAGCCATGATGCTGAACAGGACAAGGAATAAACAAAGAAAAAAAAAGATGACGACTCTACCCACTGTTACAGTCACCCCGTGGTAAAAGCTGCTAAAAATTGGCATTGGTGGAATATACCTTTCCGTTTGGAAACACAACACTTAAGCCCAGCTTTTATTAGCATTTATTAAGGATTTAAACAGCCTAGGTATAGGTTAGACTTTTCAATAATAAATTTATAGTTTTCATGAGGTTAGATCGAAGGAGCACAAGCTCAGTGGCAGAAATCCTTATTGACATGAAAAAATAAAATAACACACCATAGATAAGAATGTTCCACGATACATTTAGCCTAAATAATTACACACACATTTATTTATTTTTGAAACAGATTGTTTGTATGTTTCACAATTGTTTGTGAAAATCAAAAAAATAAATATATATATATTGTTCCTATATTAATTCAGTTTAGGTTAAATCTCTTTTTCTAGCTTTCTGCTTGAACCAAAACAAGACGGCGGTCTAAATAAAATTTAAATAAGGTTTTTAATATGTGTAGTAAAAGAAGCAAGTTAAAACAGCAACAGAATATAAAAATATATTTTCCATTTAGCATTTTTTTACTCATATTTCACAATCTTTTTTGGTAACTATTGTAATTTCTATTCTAAACTAGGTCTGCAACCATTTAATACTAGAAGCCACTTTTGCCGTCCAACCGACTAAAACCTATTTCAAAGCTTATGAGTAACCTATGAATATTTTCTGTACAAAATTATTGTCATTTAATATAATTTGTAATCAAAGGAAAGAAAATTGTTTTTCAAACAAATGACAAAAATTGGGTATTTAAATGCAATTATATCATAAAAAAACCTGCCAAAACATGTATTTGTTTTATGTCTATACTTAAATACATTACACTAATATTTACCAAAGTTAAATATTAAGGTTACAGAGCCCTAACTTAGATGCATCTGGGTAAAATTGGTAGGACTCAAAACTTAAGAATATGCAATAAAATGTATTGATGCAGAGAAAAGAGGATGGACCAAAATAGCTAAATACAGTAGTTGCACCCAAGTTTTGAGAACACTAAACCCGTGACAGCAGGCTGGATTCTTTTTTATTTTTTTTTTACATTTTAATAATACTACAAACTACCAGCTACAACAAACAACCCTTAAAAGCTATTGGACTGACAACAACAGAAGGTTTTTTTTCAGCAGCAGACTTCGTTGAATATGTTTAACAGCGTGTCAAGACAGAAAGGTGTTGTCTGAATGTAATTTCCTGAAATATCACTTTGAAAATACTTAACACCACATTCTGTTTGATAGCATCAAGATCCCACCTTACATGACTTAAAGAATCTGATGCCATTATCGTTACATATGCAAGCCTCTTCACCTTACTGAGCGACAGAGCTAAAATGCAGCTGATTGTTAAAATATTATGGCTGACCTGTGACACACACATTCACAATTATTCACACACACACACCAACGCACGCACACATTGAAGGTACGAGCATTGAGCTAGACAGGCACTATGACAGCTGTGTAATTATCCCATCACACCTCTGTACTCTAACAAAGTTTTTCGGTGCCATGACCAGTAGAGACGATAAAAGCTGTCAGAGAGATAAGTAAAGCTCCATCTAACATCAAACCCTTCCTCTCTCTTACTTCTTACTTTCTCTAGCATACAGAATGGCATATTGCAACCTGTCAAGTTTTTTTTTGGTTTGCATTTGCTTCATGGCACTAACAGCAATTCCCTACTCTCCAATTATGAGAGCAAGGCGAAATAAATTATTGTCCTGTTTTAAAAACAAAAACGAAACCTCTTTTAGTTTTTAAAACAAGGTAACAAGAAAACATAACTGACTTTTTTTCACTGAAGGCGCTGACCCATCTTTGCTCCTTCCTTGCAAAGTGTTGCAGATGGTCACGCTAGGTTTTTTCAATATGTTTATGTGATGAGTAAATTAGATATATGATAAAGAAAATAATTAAGAATTGCTTGTTTGTTTTGGAGTGTTAAATGCGTGTGGAGAGAAAAAGGATGTGATTGCAGCTGTAATGCAAGGGACACTACTTTTGTGTTGTCTTGCACGTGATAATGACGGGTTATACTTTCATTGTCAACATACAACAGGTTTATCTGGCCTGACATCAGATAGAGCAAGTTACTGAAACGTAAGATCGCTCCGCCCTCACCGAAATTTAACTCAGGTAGAGCTTACTTCTGAATATTACAGACATAGTTGAAATAGACAACGTGGCAAAGTTCAAAGCATTTTCATCTCCTCAGCCAGGCTTAAGACGAAGTTGACAGGCAAGAACAATGATTTTACATCAGGCCCAGACTGTACCTACAAACTGAAATCGAGCAAGAAAATCTGCATGCATTAATCTTTGATTTATCACTTTCATACAGGCTAACAAGTGGTTGTTCTTATTGATTACAGTTGGATCTTTGAAAATGTTTGACACTGTTTGATACTTTGCATTCATCAAAGTATCTGTAGTGATGTCTGCATCTATTTGAGCCTGTGTAATGTGATCCTATGTAATTTTATGTAACAGGATCATTTTTCAAACTTCCATTTTGACACTACTCAGTTTCTATTAGATTATTAAACTTAATTGGTAGTATTTATTTTTATTTCAATAGGATTTTTCTTTTTATCTTAATTTTCTTAGTATTTTGTTCCAAGCAATTTAGAACATTGACTTACTGTATGTGTAATTTCATTCTCACGTGATGTCATTATCATGTGACAGGTACTAGTATGCAACTGTCAGTCTCTCATTAGACAGCTGCTTTCCCATCAAGCTAGGTGGAGATTTCATTCAGTAGCTGCCACTGATATCAATGTGTGGAAAAAAATATCAGCGGATTGTGCATTTTGAAGTAGTAACTAACCAGGTTCCTGACCTTGTCTGTTGCCACACTGACCAGACTTGGTGAGTTAACCCTAACCAGAAAATCCAATAATAATAGAATAAAAAAAAAACTGTAAACCGGAATGTTCCAAATAAGTAATTGTGTTAAGTAGTGTGAACTTAAAATTTTCTTAAAAGTTGTACTTACTTAAAGATGTTGAGTGCCAGGAGCAATTTCATTCTTTTTGAGTTGATTTAACTTGAAATGTTTGAATAATATAAACATTTTACATTTTATGTACCCGTTACTTAAAATGATTAACTCAGAGTTACTGAAATCTTTATAGATCACAAATTAATTTTTATCTTATTTTTGAAAGAAAAAAATAAATAAATCAATTTAGGGACGATTTAAGAACAAATTAATTGGATTACATTTATTTTTATATATTAAACATCACACACACACACGCACGCACACACACACACACACACAAACACACACACACACACACACGCACACAGACACACACGTTTATATACGTTTTTTTATTTTTTTATTTTGTGTTTTCATTGTTAACAGTTTGCATGTTCAAATGTTGGCTGGTTAATAAATTACTTTTAAATTAAAAAGGTATCATGTACTGCTCAATAAAAACTCGAAATGTGCGGTGGAGCTGTGTCAGTGTTGTGAGTGAAAGCCTTGTGCCTTGGGCTAAGTATAAAACAACTTTCTGCAAATTAAATTAGCTGGTTATATAAAATAAAAAAATACATATTTTGTTTGTTTAGTTATTGCTATGATAAGAACTAATGGATGCTACGAGCCCAACTTTACCCAACTCTGACTTATTCGTGAAATAAAATACTTTGAATAGTCTAACAGACATTCTGCACATCAACTTTGTTTTGATCTGTTTGTGTATATTGTTCTACACTGTTAGTATGATGGGTATGATCAATTGAAATCATGACACGTATCCTGTAATACAATATTATTTGTGTTTTTTCAGATTTTTGGAACCAGTATGATTTGGCACTGTAAGGTGTGTACGGCTTTTACCACTAGAACATGAATTTAAACATTGCAGACTGCAGCACAGCCACTTTTTTAAAATTAGCCCTCCGCCATGCCTTCATTATGATTGCATTTGCACATTTCATACAAAAGAAGCTTGATCTGAGAATAGATGGAAAGGTTGGAAGAACAGCATCAAGTTTAAAATGGGCAATTACACGACCAAGATGTGGAGGGCTGTATTTCAGGAGGCCGCTGTAAATGCTGGTAAAGGAAGTTTGAAAAAAACCTCAGAATGAACCTTCACACCCCAACATCAAAAAGCCGAGGTGTGCAGAGATTAACTTTCTGCCTAACTTTGCTCAAGGCTCTTGATATGCAGTCTGAGGTAATAGTAGTAAACACGTTATTCTGTTTTTATCCTTGCTAAACAAATTTAATAAATACATTAATTTAGGTAACTTTTTATTTTTTCTGTTTATCTTTGTTACTGCCTGCCACATTGTGTGTAGTATTTCCTAATTTCATTCATCTTGAAATAAATAATTGCCGTTACTGTCCTTTCCTCAATGCAGGTACATGCAACGGATAACTAACTAACCGAACTAACTGAGCTTGATCGCCTCACTCATCGTCTGACATTATTTAGACCGAAAGCTTCCAAAACTGGAAAGACTGGAGATGCTTAGGCAGAAATGTTCAAAGTTCATGATACACAGGTAATTAAACATTTCACAGGTAGAGTCTTAGTGTAATTTTGGGAGTTTGATGCTTCAAATAAACTTTTGAATTTCACAATTGCACCAGTCAGCTTGTTTTTAATGGGTTTGTGTGCAGATATTGGTAATTATGAGGCTTGATAGCTCAATTGGAATGTCACCAGATTTCCAATCCAAAGCTTATGGGTTCAAATCCAGCCCAGAGCAAAAATACACCACAGCATCCAGTGTGGGTCCTTAGGCAAGACCCTTTGCGCTACTGCCTACCTGGCTCCTGCAAAATGGCTGCCTCGGTGTGGTTTACACCAAAAACAATTTCCTACAGGACCAATAAAGTATACATTATTATTATTATTAATTCATTTATAATATCTTGGGACTGTTTGGCATTGGGTTTGATTAGTAAACTTGTCACTATTTTAATTCTTTTAGGAATTACATGACGTCCACACATGGTGTATCACTGTTCTTCATGGCCTTCCTGTGTATCTACGTGAGGAAGTCTCTGGATTATTCAGAACATTTGTGGTAAGTAACCAATTTCTATTTTCATTCTATTTTCAACACACTGGAATGTCTGTATATGTACCAGTGTTTCAACTACAAATCTCTGGCAAGGTTTCTAACTGTGAATTGTAATTTTTAGCCCATTAAGCTATCAAAAAAATAAATTGCAAGGAAAACCAAGTGGGGTGTCATTACCCTGTGGAATATATAATACAAGTCATCTTACTTTCTCACCAACTAGAGTACAACACAGCGAATGAAGAGTTTTTCCGACTTGTGTATTATTGTTGTCCATGTGACGTCCAACAGTAATCAAAATTGCCACAGCCAGTAGTCCTCCTTACAACCGTCAGTGATGATGCCACAAGCCCACTTCACTACCACTCAGTAAGAGTTTCTTGTCTTCCTAGAGGGTGATGTGGTCGTCAATCTCCCCAGGCTTGCTGATGCCTTTGTGGTAATCTTCAGCCTAATCTACGCACTACATCTCAGCAATCCCAAGGACTGGCAAACACTTTTGAGTTCACGCAAAAAATCTTGCTTGGTCTTGATGACTCTAAACTTTCACCCAAACTGCAGACGTTTAAAAATGATCTTATGTTGTGTGTTTAACTCAAGATCTAAAAAGGAGTGGTGGGTTCTGATGTCTCACTCTGTTAGAGCATATTCCACAAGGGTTTTCAGCCAAATAGCACACCGTCTTTCTATTTGTTGTCTTAATTTTTTTAGTTGTTAAACTAATTTTAGCAATATTATTTAGTTTGTTTCATTTTTTGCTGAAAGGGACAGGAGTGGGTAAATCTCTCTAAAGTCAAATTTGTGTTCAGGACCCAAGACTTGCTTATGCACCCCTGGTATTGTTGTATTAACTGTTTATAAGCTATTTGGGACATGAAGATTTTTTTTCTTAGTACTTAGTACAAGTTTCTTAAAAAACTTGTTAATTGTTGGTTTATTTATTTATTTATTTTCAGATATTTGTTTGCTAAAATACTTTTTTCTACTAAACATCTGAATACAAAAAAATATATGTATACTTTTAATTTTATGGGTATTTTTTTTTATTTTTAAATCAAGAGTACTTGTTATTTTTAAGGCAATCAGTTGCCAGAAATATTTTAAGTTTTGCAGTAAATGATTTTGAGCTGTAAGCGGTCTATGTTTTTGAGTTGTGGGTAATTAAACCATTGATTGGAGAAACTAATAAATGTTAAGTTCTTGAAACATAAATATCTCGCCTTTTCATGCTTGAAAAGTTTTCTTGAGTTATTGCAATGACGCAGATAAATAAAATATTCTGAGTAGCAGAAACATAAAATGTTTGAGTTGGCTTAATAAGTAAATCTAATTTAATGATAATTTAAAATTACGCTTAACATGAACTCAAAATATATATTCAATGATATACTCAAAGGTTTTAGTTTATGAACTCAAAAAACGTGAGGCAATAGATAGCCTTACTTTTTTTAAGTTCTGCTTACTTATTTTGGTTTACAGTGTACAAAAAAAACCGCCTAGAGCAAAAACGAAAAAATTCAATTAATATTTTTTTTACGATAGGCTTTTAATCGGAAGAAGATATTTTGTAAAAGTATATTTGAACGTCAGAGTGCACAGCAAGGACTAACATACAGCAACATGCATGAAAGCTCAGAGTAGAGCTCCAGTAAGAGGGTGGTTTCACTGTCATATGTTTACCTCTAGGTTGCATGTATTTTTTCTACTGGTTGCTTCTTTTTGAGCAGTTTTCCTTTTTCTGCATTCGTTTATGGTTTAAATTCATTTATTTTGGAGAAACCACGAAATAAAGAACACAGAATGCGAGTAAAAACCTAGTTTAATTAAACTAAAGCATTCTGCACAGATTTCGAATATGTATTCTACTGTGGATCAACTTTTTACATTTATTCGTATCACTGCTGAGTCAACATTCACATAGACACAACTTCCTGCTCTGCTATGGTCTGTTCAGTGAATTATTCTTCTCAAACTTGCATACAGAATGCAAGCCCGTGACAACTTCATCAAGAACTACTTTTAAATCTGTTCACACAGTATTTCCTGTTAATATTAAGTAAATGCCTTTTAAAAGTCAATTAAATACAAAATTCAAAACAATGAAATCTAAAATATATCAAAATAAAATGAAAACAAAATCCTTAAAATAGGACAAGCCATTCATCGTCTGTCTACTCTATCTCTGGTTGACAGGACGAGAGACGCCAGATAGGTTGCCAGTCTTTAGCAAGTCAACTGTTTCCCCCCTTGCAAATTTTTTTTTTCTCTGTTTTTTTTTTTGTCGGTTATTTTTGTTGTTTTTGTTTTAAAATTAAACAATTTCAGACACCAGGAAAAGCAACCCACTACCATAAAACAATACTGAACAATATCAGCTCCACCCTCATTTTATGGCACAATCCAGTAACTATGTTCCATTCAGTTGAGAAAATGTTGAAATATAATAAAACATCTTAAAATATATTGCCGTTTTTGGTAGCATTTTATTTTGTTGTACAACTGAGCCACATTGTATAATAATGTTTTTTTTAAAACAATGATATTTCTAGCAATTGATATTTCTAACCGAGTGGTTGTTAATTGCCACTCTGTCCAGTCTGGTGAAAATATGTAAGGGAAGAGCACTCTACTCGTCCTCAAACGATGCCTTCAAGATATCCAGTTTACTCTCCAGTGACCAGTGGTAAGGTATAGGTATAGTTTTGATACTGTTGCTGGCTTTTGCTACTGGGAAAGCTTGTGTGGTCGTATAGCTGTTCTTGACTTAAATATGCTATGAAGAACTGTCACTAGAAATTGAAATAAACAATGGGCTATTGTCTCAGGATGATGACAACATGCTGTAATGTAATAATGCACGATAACACGTTTCGGGTTACTGCCTTTCAAACTGAATGCAATCAACTAGACAAACCCTGTTACAGTTGCTGTGGAGCTGGACCTACCCACAAAAAAGACAATTGAAGTCCAAATTTGAAGGTGATGATTCAATAAAGAATTTAGTAAAATAATAAATAAATAAATAGTGTTTAGATTTATTTTTGCAGATTAGTGTCCCTTTCTGTTTACCGATTATATCATATATATATATATATATATATATATATATATATATATATATATATATATATATATAAAAATCTTTTATAATTTTACTTTTTCACTTCTCATTTCTTGTGATTTTCCTTTTTCAGCAGTTTTTTTTAAATTATGTGTTTTTTTATTATTTCTCTATCTGCACATTTTGTCTGATTAATACTTATTTATATTTTTACCATTCATTTCAATCTTTCCATGTCAGTTTTTTTCATCTGTGTTTTGTGCCTCTCTTATCTAAAAGTTTTGCAATACTTTTTAATAAAGCCAACCATTTTAAGACTTGCATCATCTTGTCTGAACATTGCTCCAATCAAGGCTATGTTGACAGAGTAGATACTGTTGGAATTTAAGATGGAAGGCGACTGTACTATCACTAGATCATAAAATAAGAACCTGGGAAAAAAGCTAAACTTGGATGTCCTACCTTTAGCCATTTAAATTTGCTACTGTCATCTGATGCAGAATTATGATGCATGTTTGACACCAATCATGTAAAAGTCGGAAAAAAAATATGAAATGACTTTTCCGTCTGCATACTCTTTGAAAACTATCATATATGTATTTCAATTAATACCACATGTGAAAATTCATATTCTTTTTGCTTTGAAATATCAGACTTGGTTTTTTCAAACTGCCATAAAAAAGTTGCAAATTTACATATGATCAAAAAATCATGAACATAATTCAACTCAATATCCAAGTCAAGTTTTTTGGTGCAATTGCAACTGCAACACACACCGTATGCATTGTAACTGAAAAGCTATTTGTACATGAATGGCACCACTTTCCAATCACAAATTACATAAAGACTTGCTTGTGTATTTATAAGTCAGTGGCACAACTTTATTGTGTATCTAGGTACTTCACCAAGACTAAAACGTGCAGCCAAAGTTGAAATGGAACTGTAACTCTGAACAAAGATAAATTATGCTTCGGGATGGCCCTGTCCAGAAATTTCATTAGGAATTTGAGGCGGGAGTTGAAAACATATGCTCACAGATGCTTTCCATTAAATCTGACACTAACCATTTGTTATTTTGTAAAGAAAATGGAGTTTAAAACCCCCAAAATCTGAATATACACCTAGGGTTTAGATGGAAACGATTAATTATGTAAAAGGTCAAGTTGAATGTGTACCTTTATAAGAGACAATAACAATTTGATTTAGATGTTTTTCTCAAATTCAACAGCAACATTTTATTTCATTCTCACACATTTTAAACCAAAAATTCAAATACTATCTATAAATTTGTGTTCCGTTTTTATTCATTCCCTTTTTCCTTCCTTTTGTAGTAGTTGTTGAAACAGTTGCCCACATTTCCCAGAGGGATCATTAAATCTTCATCTTGTTATTCTAACGCGTTCACTAACCTTCTTCCCTCCTACTCCTCTACCTCATCTTCATCTCATCCTTCTGCCTGAAGTTTTCCTCCCCAGAGGCCTCTCTTTTCTCTTATGTCCCAATAGCAGTGTAAGCATTCTGTCCTCTTTGGTGTGGTTCACTCTTGTAGAGGAAAAAAGACTGGTGAGCAACTTATTATGACACTCTAGAATTACCTTCAGAAGACACTTAACTTTTAACTTCAATTTCTTCTTCTGAACTCTCCCTGTTTGTACTGGGGATTGCCAGAGATGGAGTTTTAGAGGTTTCAAGCAGTAAACAGAGTTGACGACAAAGAGTGGTGGTAAACAGGCGCCTGTGTGTGTTAGCATATCTGAGAGAAAGAACCACCCACCTCATACTTCAGGTGATTTTATTTGGCTAGTTTTGCTCTTTGGTTTCAAAAGCAAATTAACAAAAACTGATTAGAAGAAAGTACAACATTTGCAACCTGTAGCTACAGACTGAAGAAGAAAAACATAAGCTACAAAAATACACCCACATATGGTTAATATTCAATTTCTTTATCCTTTTTATTTTAATTCCTTTCAAATATTTTTCTACCACTCCAAGGCAAATATAAATTATAAAGAAAATATTTTTTTAAACCACGTTACTTTAAAGACAAGCTAAGTCTTTTAGGGTCTAAAAGCTTAGAATTAAAGGCAAAGTGTTTCTCATATATATGTCAAATATGAGCTTGGTACAGACAAAGGCATTACTTAGGCAGGTTCTCACTTGAAAAATAAAACAATAAACTATCAAACTGGTCTTTTTCTTTAACTATTTTCTCCTGAAAAACAATGTTCTGTCAAGTAATAAACTCAGTTGCTTTTCATGGAACATTTTTACTTTTAATATTATTTGAATTATAGCAAAAATATGATGAGAATTATGATGAGAATATATAGTCTTTTAATATGAAATATTAATTTTTTAAAAGTTTTTAAGGAAACTGGGAATTTGATGGTCTTCGGAAGTCAAAGAGACATCCCTCCCACCTGAGGGGAACAGGGTGGCTGATGACCTAAGGAAGTCTTGAAAGGGGAAAAACCGGTCGCTTATAAAACATATGAATTGTATGTAAACTCAAACCAGGGTAGATGCTGGTTCCAGTAGCATGGACTAGAGGAAGTGGGACATTGGAGAGTTTTTTCCAACTATTGATTGAGAAGATCTGTCTGTCCATTAGACTGAGGATGATAATCTGAGGTGAGATTGACCTTGGCTCCCATGGCTGTGGAGAAATGCTTACAGACTTGGAGCTTGATAGAGTTTTTACTCAGGAGACAGTTGGTCTGTGGAGCTGTGGGAAGTTTCCTAAGAGGGAATGATCGCAATAAGGGTGAAAAAGGTGGTCATTCCATGGGAAGGAGGTAATACTGTCATGAAGTCGATTGCTATATGGTACGAGCGCTTAGGGATTTCTAGTGGTTGAATAAGTCCTGAAGAAGGTGGCTTACTTGGTTTATTGCATACAAGATGGAACAAGCTTGAGCATACTCACAGACATCCTTAAGAATAGTGGGCCACCAAAACTTCAAGAGGAAAAGGGCAATGGTCCAACTGGAAATAGAATGACATGAAAAATTTTAAGTATGAAAATGGTGGATGACTCTGGAGTGGACGGCTGAAGGACCATAAGTGGCGGACTGAGGAGAAAGTCTGGGATCGGGTTTTGCTATAGAGCTTGTTTGACTATCCCCTCAATTTCCCAAATTACCGAACTTATGATCCAACTGGAAGTAATGATGGCTGTGGGTTCTGAGCGGGGTTCATAAGAGGGGAACTGCCAGGGAAGCGCATCTGGTTTGTGTTCTTAGATCTGGGTATGTAAGAGATGGTTAAGTAAAAATGAGATAAAAACGGAGACCAATTAGATTGTCTTGAATTAACTATTTTAGCAGATAGGAGATCTGAAAAGTTTTTGTGATCTGTCCATACTAACACCGAATTTTCTGCACTCTCCAACCAATGGTGCCCCTCCTTCAAGGTTTATGTTTATGTTTAGTTGAGCAAAGTGACCTTAATAGCGAGTAGCTCCCGAGTCATAGCTCCTCTAGGATGGTGTATGGCGTCGGCATGGGGATCGAGCTGTGGACTAGATCCAAAGCATTGAGAAAGTACAGCTCAGACCCTGGTGTCTGAGACATCCACTTCCAGTGTTTATGGGGGCTGTACGAAGACGGGTGCATATTCTTAACCGATTAATTCTTCATCAGCTGCTGGTGTCCAGAAGAATGTTTTCTTTGTTAAGGAAAATCCGGTGAATGGAGTAGGGATGAAGCTAAAGCCATTAATGAACATATGGTAAAAGTAAACGTAAAAGTAAAAATAAAGTCAAATTTGGTGAATCACAGCAACCTTTGTAGTCGCTTGCAGTTTCCAGGGGTTTTCTAGTCTGTGACAGCTTGACATATAGTAAATTCTGCAGGAGGCATTGTGGAACTGGACGTACACACTGCTCGTGTTTGGAGTGTGATTTTGAGAAAATGTAAACTTCATCAAGGTAAACAAAAACATTAAGACACTTTTGGAAACCGGATAGTGGTTCGTAATGGGGTTTGATATAACTCACAGTAATCGATACAAGGTCAGAGGAACCCATCTGTTTTTGACACGAAGAAGAAGCTCGCCCCTAGAGGAGAGGAGGACGGGTGGAGTATACCAGCAGCTTGGGACTGATATAGTTCTCCATAGACTCTTGTTATTTACTGGAGATATTCTAAAGCCTGCTGTTTATTAGTGGGGCACCAGAAACCAGGTCATTTGCACAATCATATAGGCAATAAGGCAGAATAAAACTTCCCTTGCTTTTATTAAAATCATAGATAGTGATATTCAGGTGGTAGACCGATGAGGTCCAGAGAGTCGATGGAGGAGTTCTCTTCAGGAGGTGGGCTAGAAGGAACAGCAGTGGGAGGCATAATGAATGAAAATCAGGGGACCAGGTGTCCATAGCGCAGGTGTTCTAGTTTATCTGTGGGTTATAGTTTCTAACCTAATCAAATCCTAGAACGATAGCAAGTCGTGAGGCAAAATAGACGGTGACATTTGTTCAGTGTGATTTCCAGAGGTGACCAGTTTATGGGATGGGTGAAATGGGGAATGTAGTGAATTGATTAATCTGTCAATTATTTTTACGATTAATCACTTTTTATTAATAATTGATTTAACATTCACTTTTGTATATAACTATTAAAAAATAATTTTCATTAAGAAAAAGTAAAAGACATGAGAATTGTGCTGTTTACTGCAATTTGTTTAATATTTGTTCTTTTTTAGGCAAACATACAAATATGAGGTAGAATTCCTTAAAAACTATTGAGATTATAGTATATTAATAAAATTCTCAGCTCTATAATGCTGTACATTTAAATTCAAAATTAATTTTATCCTTTTTCTGAATGTTCAACAGTTGATCATTATTTTTATAAATAATATAAACTGCTTTCTGTACCAGCACGTTTAGAACAGAGATTGTAAGTAGGGAGTGAGCGTCTTGTTCCACATGTATAGGTAGCTCCTTACTGGCACATATTGACTGCAGCTTAAACATATTGTGTTAAAATATAAGCTGATTATAAAGCAAATAATCAATGACTTAATTAATTGTCAACTATTTTAATAATAGATTCAATCAATTTGTTATTTCAGCTCTAATTTATACATTCTGATGGTGAAGATTATAGGTTTCAAAAGATACATCCTTAAACTTGAAAATATACTCATATCTAACCTTTAGGTCCACAGGATTGTAGATTTTGAAACATTTAGTACATTCCCAATGTAAATATGAAAATGAAAAATAAATACACATATATATATGTTTTCTTTGACAAAAAAATTTCCCAGCCTTCCTTAAATGATAGGAAACATTATTAAAAAAAAATAATTTTCAGATAAATCAGCAATACGTCCTTTTTTTTGACTGATGGTTTCATTTCATTTTCATTTAATGTAGTTTTTCATCAAGCAGTGTTTCTATTTCAACCAATGCCTTTTTTCCCCTTTGCTCCATTTCAGAAACTGTATGACATATGGCAATATGTGCCGCAAAACTGCTCGATTGCTAGTTTATTTGCTACTCCCTCAAGTGGCTCCACATATTAAAATCCTCTTTTCCTGTTTATCCGGTCATCAATGTAATCTAGGGCTGTTTTTTTCTTTTGCCTGTTCAGGTTTTTGCTTTTGCACGTTTTCAAAATGAAAGACAAATTACTGTCTGGCAGCAGCAATATTCATTAAGAGCCAGCTGTCTATTACAACATTGTGGAGTCCTTTTATTGCCCTCAGGTGGTCTAGCATGCACCTCTGTGTAATTTAGGACACTTCTGCCACGTTTTCAACTTTAATCTTGTAATCGATCAAGAAATCTCATTCTACAGAGGCTTGTCCATATTAAACCAGGAGTTGCAACCATTAATCGCATACCATAGGGTTTCAACATCCTGTCATGCAAAAATGTCTCTCTGAATGAGTGTTAAAAATACAAACCTATGGCTAGGCAACTTCATTAATGCACTGAATCTATAGACAAATCAGGTCATGACATTCATCTTCCTTATCAACATTGATTTCTTACAATTTGAGCAACCAATACTTGCAATGTTCTGTGCTGTATTTGTAAGGTTAAGGAATGGGAGAAGAGTCACAAGGAAAACAATTCACATAGCTTTTGTGTGGTTAAAACCAAGACTTATTGAAGAGTAGCAAGGTTTAAGGCTGATTCCATTTGTTGTGGGTATTGTCCTCACAACGATTTTCAGCAGCAAAGCCTATATCAACCTGTGAGGAATCAATATGGCGAGGAAAATCCCTCACCTCAACCTCAAGGATAGTTTTAATAGTTGTTGACTTCTGCATTACATTCAATTTAATAAATCTAGACATTTTCAATGCTTTGTACAGGTCTTTGGCCAAGTACGGCACTATTAGAAGGGGGGGATTTCCCTACCGGCAAAATAGGATTTAGGTTAGGTGCTTTACACATAGACATTTTAAGTGTTAAATAATATTTAATATTTTTAAGAGAGAGATAGATAGAGATAGAGAGAGAGATGTGAGCATTGGAGGGGGATTTCAGGCTAAAAGTGTAAATAAATAAAAATAGAAGAGCTTAACCTGTGAAGAAAATCAACAACAAACATAAAAAAAAAAACAGAAGTGGATAAACAAGAGTGCCAACAACTTATCAGTATGATGTAATGACTTAGGAAATTACTGAACTAATAACAAGAGCAATACTAATTTTAAAAAAACCCCACCACAGATCATGACAGATGTAGCAATCATCATAAACGCCAAACACAATTTTACTCCAGGGGTAATGGCCAGACCATGTAATTTCTAAGCAGTTGGCTAGAGCAAAGGCCGTATAGCATGTATCTGCAAACGTTTTTTCAATAAATTTAGTGTAGTGTAGAGGTGTTTAATTTGTCTTCTTTATTTTCAGAAAACATTACACATCAAACTGTTTTATGTTTTTAATGCAGACATGTCTACAAAATGCAATGACCTTGCTGCTGGATCGCAGTAACTTTGGAATAACTTTAAAGGCACTCGTGAATTTCAGGGACTTTTTTTTTTTTGTAAAATAATGTTATGGAATCAAAATAGTGAGAATTGACACCCATACACTTTGGGTCTAAATCATAGATCTGCGGTCTGTGGGGCAACAATTTACCTTCACACTCCTTCCTCGAACCAGGGTATATCTATTATGAAAATATAACATAACAGTCATTTTGTACTGTGGGAACCAGGGAATCCTCATGCAGTATCCGTGAATATTAAATATCTTATTACATTTGAAATATGTAACATAAGACTTCAAAAGAACATTTTAAAGACTACCTGTGTTGTGACACATTTTTTTGTTTCAGCCCAATTCATATACTTTCAATGTACTATGAAATGTACTTTCAAAGAATGTTGCCTGAAAATGCAGGAAGAAAATAATAAGTTAGATCGCAAACTAAACGGAAACTTTTGTTTTATGTTTTAAAGTCACAACCTGTGGTAATTTTATACTCCTTCTGGATAATTTATTTCTCAGGGACAATGGAGTATCTAAGTAACATTGTAATTAGAAATCACGTTGTGGATAATCGCTTTCTTTTGGATCAGAAAAACCGTTAGACTTTCGCCCTGGATGAGGCTGCAAAAGAAAGCTGTCTTGGACAAATATTGTCAAACAAATGCACACAAATACATATTTCCTACATGGGCAGATCTACCCCAGTTGGAAATAGGGCTGGAATATAGTCTATGTATCAAAAGTTTTTTAACTGACAATGGTTAAAAGTGCTCTGTCGCAACCATCGAGTATACATTATTATTGAAATATAAAGCTTATTGCATATAATTCACCGAAAGTTTTGTTTGTCCCATACGCTACTAATGCATCACTCCCCGCTCCCTGGGTTTATTTCACTACCTAAGAAGTCATTCACTACAAACTTTGCTGCAAACTATGTACGTTTATTTCTCTCCACACACCATATAAAATGTCTAAGAAAGCACCTTTGAAGCAGATGACACACTTCTTCATTTGCCAAAGCCATTTTTTACGACATAAAACGTATGAAGTACAAATAAGGAAACAAGACTTAAGGACCGAACCAGGCTGCAGTGTCTTGGCCCTCAGCTGCACCTTGAAACTGGGGAGCATGTTGAAAAGTTGTGTCTTGTTTTATCCAGAATATATATATCATTATTATTTGATTTTAGTAAGATCGCATTTAATTTTGCAGTAAATTAACCTCAAAATAAATTAAAATGATCGTATCTTTTCATTTTGTTTTTCTTAAAAAAATATTTTAAAAACATTTATTTGACTTTCCACCAGAAAGATTTGGGAGTTTGTTTTTCATCCTTTTTATGTATGTAATGAATCTTCCATCTCTTTTTGTTTCTCAGAATATAAAAATGGTTTAGAGAAGCTCCTTTTAATATTCTGAGTCACTTAATTTTATATTCAATATTTAAACTATATTTTTTATAATCTGGAATATTATTGAATATTGAAAAAAAATGATTTTAAATGCATAAAAAAATTATTTCATTTTCAGCCATTTAAATTTTCCGGTAGATTAGGGTATAAATTTTTTGCTGCTGAAGTCTTGTTTATTAAAGTTCTGACATTGACCACAAAATGTTGCCACCCTCAAAAAATCCTGCCCAAAGCCCCCCCTCCCCAAATATTTTTCTAGATATGCTAATTTCTGCAATACCGATTCAACCATAGCTTGACCCGAGAGGTTCCATTGTTGTGGAAGATCACCTGTCCAATGCCAAAGAAAACTCACCCACCAGATATCAATGACTACAGACCGGTTGCCCTGACAGCCCAAATTATGAAGGTCCTGGAAAGACTCCTGTTTCCCCATCTGTGTAAGCAAACCGGCACATAATAGGACCCCCTGCAGTTTCTTTATCAGCATGTAGTTGGAGTTGAAGATGCCATCATACAGCTGCTTCAACAATATCACTGTCCCTTGGACACAGCAGGCAGCACTGTGAGGATCATGTTCTTTGATTTCTCCATTGCATTTAACCCAGTTAAGCCTACTCTGCTTTGTCGGAACTCCAGAAGGGTGGAGACTAAGGCGGAGGCCTGGATCAATGACTACCTGACCAACAGATCAAAGTCTGAAACACTGAAGGATTATGTGTCTGACCAGATGATACCCAGCACAGGAGCACCCAGGGGGCTTCTCAACATTCCCTTTAACTTTGTACACTTCAGACTTCCAGTACAAGTCAGACTCCTGTTATCTACAGAAATACTCTGCAGTTGTCGGGTGCATCAGACATGGAGAAGATGCTGACTACAGAGAGCTGGTGGAGCGCTTTTTGGCATAGTGTGGGAACAATCATATAATCTTGAATGTGAACAAAACAAAAGAGATGATTGTAGACAGGAGAAGCAGGGTCAGATCAACCCATATTTCCATAATGGGAGAAGAAGTAGAGATGGTTGAGGAATATAAATATCTCTGTGTTCATTTACACAACAGACTAGATCCAGCAGTTAAGCCTTCAACAAGAAGGGAAAGAGCAGACTGCTCTTCTTAGGGAAGCTAAAATCCATAAAGGTTTGCACCAAGATGTTACATATCTTCTATAAGTCTGTTGTTGAGAGTGTCATCTCCTCTGCCATCATCTGTTGGGGCACCAAGGTCAGAGCACGGGACTTAAAAAGGCTCAACAACCTGGCAAAGAAGGCTGGTTCTGTCCTGGGGACAACTGTGGAATCTCTGGAGATAATCACACAAAAAAGGATTTTACATAAAATCAAGAAAATCATGGAGAACCCTGAACATCCTCTTTGTTAGTGTTATTGGAAAACAGCCTTTTCAGTCAGAGGCCTCAGCTTAGTTGTAAAACAGAAGATCTTACCTGCCCATAGCAATCACCATCTACAATTCCTCTTTTTAAATGAGTTACTCCAACAACAATTTATTTCCCTTTGGGATAAATAAAGTATTTTTGATTGATTTTTTTTTTATACAGGCAGTTTAGTGAGACCAAGGCAAGGAGTACAAGGTAAGAACCCACACATGCATCTAGAGAACATGTAAACTCTTTGCAGAAATACCGCAGGCCTGGATTTGAACCCACAACTTTCTTGCTGAAAGTTTTCAACCATTCCAAACGTCCTGTCCCAAATAAGTGCTTGTTTGCCCACTTACATGCATTCTAAAAGTTGATTGTCCATGCATGAAAACGGCAAACAGTTCTGGAGAACAGGGACTTGGACGTCATGTCATTAATATGTTAGTGAATATAAAATACATATATACTCGATTAGTTAAAAAAAACAATTTAGTCATGTGGACTTAAGAAAAAGTATGTTTAATACAGTGAACCCTCGCTTTTTGCGGTAATAGGTGAAATCCAGGAGTCAGTAAACTTTACTTTTTTACAATTAATATACAATGAGATACTCAGTTACCTACCATCATCCCATTGAGATGGGGTCTTGCCGACGGCCAAAACCAAATAAATTAAAGATCAATCTAAAAAGAGCTAATCCTGAAAATCGAATAAAGATAAAAACAACTCAGATGAAACAAAAATGTACAACTATTAAGTGTGGCTTATTGAACATCAGATCTCTTTCCTCAAAATCCTTATTAGTTAATGATTTAATTCTTGATAATCAAATGGATTTGCCTTGTCTCACAGAAACCTGGCTACGGCCAGAGGACTATGTTAGTATCAACGAATGAACTCAAATTCAAACTTTCACATTCCTCAAAGTACTGGGAGAGGTGGAGGAGTGGTAAGCATTTTTCAAACAGATTTATTAATTAATCCCGGGCTGACTAATAGTTATAGTTCTTCTAAACATTTAAACCTTAGTCTTCCTCATCCAACCTACAAAAGAATTAAACCACTTCTGTTTGTTATTTTGTTTCATCCTCCAGGTCCTTACTCTGAATTTATCGATCAGATCTCAGATTTTTTATCTGAAATAGTGTTAAACACTGATAAAATCATTATAGTGGGAGATTCTAACATTCATGTTGACACCAAAAATAACTAAACGTAGCTTTTACTGCCATTTTAGACTCAATTGGCTTCACTCAAAAAATCCAAACACCTACTCACTCTCTTGGTCACACTTTAGACCTTGTGCTGACTTATGGCATTGAGTGTGAAAAAGCTATTGTACTGCCTCATAACCCTCTCCTTTCTGACCATTTTTTGATAACTTTTGAGTTGTTTTTCACTGAGTACTTAAAATCTAAAATCAGCATTGTCTATCAGACAATGCTGTTACAGCCTTTAAAGAATCCATTCCAACCCTATATTCTTCAGTATTTCAGACAAACGCA
Organism: Orestias chungarensis; assembly: GCA_032876305.1. Taxonomy (NCBI): domain Eukaryota; kingdom Metazoa; phylum Chordata; class Actinopteri; order Cyprinodontiformes; family Cyprinodontidae; genus Orestias; species Orestias chungarensis. The sequence continues at coordinate 399,272 of JAVLVB010000464.1, forward strand.
GTGGAGGGCAGTAAATTAATTTCATGCCCTACACAGATTGATGCTGTTGTTCATAGTATTACATCCTCATTGCGTACAACATTAGACAACGTAGCCTCCATAAAAAGGAAAGTGATTATTCATAGGAGGTTGGCCCCCTAGTTTAATTCAGAACTTCGTACCTTGAAGGGAAAAACCAGCAAATTGGAGAAGAAATGGCAGTTTTCGCTTTTAGAGGAGTCATATTTATCCTGAAAAACAGAGTGCTTCTGTATAAAAGGACCCTGCGCCAAGTTAGATCTGCATTTTTTACATTATTAATAGAGGAGAATAAGAACAATCCTAGGTTTCTTTTTAATACAGTTGCTAAACTTATGAGAAATGAAAACTCTGTTATATCATCCATTCTGCCAACTCTTAGCTGTCATGACTTTATGGAATTCTTTATTGATGAAATTGAATCTATTAAAACTAAAATTGATGGCATCCTACCATAATTAAATAACATAACTACTACCTCAGTAAGCAATGAGGCACTGAATGTGGTTCTGGAGCCTGATCTCTGTTTGAAGTGTTTTGTTCCAGTTGAGCCTTCTGAGCTTTCAAAAATATTTTTTTCATCTAAGCCTTCCACTTGTATGTTGGATCCAATCCCGACAAAATTGTTTAAAGAAGTATTTCCTAATATCGTTACACCCCATTTTGGATATGATTAACTTGTCATTAGTGAATGGTTATGTACCAGACGCTCTTAAGGTAGCTGTAATAAAACCCCTACTTAAGAAACCTTCTCTTGATCAAGAAGACTTAATAAATTACAAACCCATATCTAATCGTCCTTTTTTAATGTAAAATCCTTGAGAAAATTGTTGCTAATCATCTTTCAGAGCATTTGAGGAATAATGACCTATTTGAAGAATTTCAGTCAGGTTTCAGAGCTCATCATAGCACTGAGACAGCTCTCCTTAAAGTCACAAATTATATTATCATGCCCTCAGACAATAGACTTGTGTCTATTCTAGTTCTGTTAGATCTCAGTGCTACTTTTGACTAAATCACAATATCCTCATCGAAAGGCTCGAACCCACTGTGGGGATAAAGGGAACCTCACTAGGCTGGTTTAAATTGTATTTGTGTTTTAGATCCCAGTTTGTTCATCTAAATGACAAATCTTCCCCGCATTGTAAGGTTACTTGTGGAGTAACACAGGGTTCTGTACTTGGCCCAATTCTATTTACTATATACATGCTCCCTATTGGTAAAATCATCAGACAGCATGGTGTTAATTTCCACTGTTATGCTGATGATACACAACTGTATTTATCTATAAATCCTGATGAATCCAGTCAGTTTGTAGATTTCAGGAATGTCTAGATACCATACAAATGTGGATGACTTTAAACTTTCTGCTCTTGAATTCTGAAAAGACAGAAGTTGTTATCTTTGGACCAGAACCTCTAAAAAAGAAATTGCTTAGTCAGCAACTTGACCTGGATAGCAGGTTGGCGTCTGGTGACAATGTAAAGAACCTTGGGGTTATTTTTGATCAGGAAATATCTTTTAAGTCCCATATAAAACAGGACTGTAAGATTTCTTTCTTTCACCTTAGGAATATAGCATAAATTAGAAATATTCTCTCTAGGACAGATGGTGAAAAACAAGTCCATGCATTTGTTACTTCAAGGCTGGGCTATTGTAACTTTTTATTAGCAGTACGTTCACAAAATACAATTAAAAGTCTACAGTTGGTCAAAAATGCTGCAATAATAGTTCTGATGAAACTTAAAAAGAGAGATCATATTTCCAATTTTCATGTCTCACTCTGGTTAGGTTATTTAAGTTTTTCTATAGTTATGCTGCTGTAGGCTTAGACTGCTGGAGGACAATCTGACCACTTCTCTCTCTGCTACTTTCTTACTTTGTCCAATCTGCTTAGTTACTGTTATTTCAACCTTGTTAACCTTTTGTTTTCTCTTAGTGTTCTTCTCTCGATAGTAACCACACCTGGTCTGGCGTTCTGTTAGCTGAGACAGTTTCTTGGATGAGAACATGGGCTGAGATGCTTCCAGTGATGCTTTACAACTGCTGCTATAAACTGTTTTTTTTCATTATCCTGTCCATCTAGTTTAGTTTTCTGTCTTTTCAAACCCCCAGTCGGTCATGGCAGATGGCTGCTTGTTCTGCTCGAGGTTTCTTCCTGTTAAAGGGGAGTTTTTCCTCTCCACTGTCGCTACATGCATGCTCAGTATGAGGGATTGCTGTAAAGTCAACAACAACACAAGCCATTGTTTTGGTCAGCTGATTCCAGAGGAGCGAAAGCTGCAAGTGAATGACTCGATGCAATCTGCTGGGTTTCCTGAAATTGGAAACTTTTTCAAATTGATTTGTTTATGATGTATCTTTGATTTTCATGGATTTTCTTGTAAAGTGCCTTTAGACAACATCTGTTGTAAATTGGCACTATATAAATAAACCGATTCTAGATTCTAAAATACACTGTAACCAAATAACAAAACCTATTTTGATGCCCAAGCATTTGTTTAACAAATTAAAGTATAAAAATTTCCTTACAAACCAAAAAATAAAAATTCAAACTTCTCAATACAAAGTACACTAGGAAAAATGAGGTGATTGAGGCGCATTTTACTGCTCTCCGCTCTGTTTCGCCAGCCATGACTTAGAAAACAATACACCGTGAAAAAAAATGCATAAAAAGGGTTAACTGTCCCCCCATGCTTTTTTTATTTTTATTTTATTTTATTTAATGCAACAAACAAGCCTGATTAAAACGGTATGCTGTGGGTTGAAGATTTTTCATAAAAAAGTTACTCATTTGTACACATTTTCCTTGGTTCAGAATGATTTTAAGACTTCTTATAAACTAAAATATAAATAAACAGACCATTTCAAAAACTGAAAACCAAGCAACACTGCAGGACCCCTTTGGGATTTTAGCTTACAGGAACATAATACGGAGGACTTGATTTGTTAGATGTACTGTCTTCCTGGTAGTAACAGGATTCTGCCACGTACTTGATTTTTTTTAAAGAAATCTTTACTTGGCTCATGCATTTTTGATTTGTTGATTTTCAAAAGATCAATACCATGGGAGACAACAAGCAGAGCAGAGAATTCCAATATGCTTGAATCCTCTGCTGAGTTTGAGTTTAGAAGAGTTTCAATAAAACCAATGAAGGAAATTAAAAAATGAGCCAATAAGATATATGAAATACATGGAAACAGTATTAAAATTTACAAAACTATAATAGTATTCATGCCTTCTGACCTTTTCTAACATTTTTAATTAAAAACCATAAACATTTTTTTGGGGAAAAAAAGTTATGTCTCCATGTAGGTTGTAAGATCGAAGTTTTCAAGGACTACTTTGTAGGTCTGGTTTTCAAGCTCTGTCTGGGAGCATGGGGATTGCTAAAAAAAATTTTAAAATCTCAAGTCCTGCCACAAATTTCCTACGAATAGAGCTTTGAACTTTTTTTCTGCCTATACAAAACATCCGCCGTCTTTGAATACATGTTTTACAGCTTCAGCAGGTTCATTGTTGTGCTGGAAAATAAATGTTCTCCAAATCCTAGTTCTTCCAAAGTTGTCCTCCCAATTTTCCATAGAATTTGCTACTTTCTACATTTACAAGCATTTTAGGGACTACTGCTAAGAGGCATTTCCCCAGCAAGATGCTGCCTCCACTATGTTACACAATGGACATGGTGTGTTTGTGGTGATATAAAGTGTTTGTTAAAACCAAACATAGCAGCTTGCTAGATGGCCAGAAATCACCATTTTGGTCTCATCAGACTAAAAAACTTTCTTTCAAGTTACTAAACGGTCGCCAACAAGGCCACTCTGCTTGAGCATTGAGATGTGTTTCTCTTCAAAAATGTCTTTCTCACTGCTACTCTCTCATGAAGCTGTGACTGGTGAAGAAGTTGGGCAATAGTTCTATGAATAATGTACCTTTTCTATTTGAAAGTTAGAATACATCTATTCAACATTATATAATAAATATGAATAAAAAAATGAGAAAGGATTCTATTTGAATCTATGTGAAGAAGTGTCTTTGTTAACTATAGAGGAAATAAATACAGCTTTTTTGTTTAATATAGTGTTTAGTTAAAGTAACATTAGTGTAGTCATTATTATTACTACTATGATGCTACAGCAAACAAGAATAGAAAGCTCAGATTAGGCATGAGTAAAGTAATCCAGCACACTCTTCTACAAGAATAGATGCAGAAACATCTCATCACCTGTCAGAGCTGTGTTTTGCAGTTTACATATTAGTCAAGATTGAGTCTTTAGAGCAGAAGTCTAACTAAAGTCTTGCGTATCTGTGTTTCGACTTGACTGTAGTTGAACATTGGTATTGTCTTTGAGACACTGTAACAATCCCAGCAGTTTCTTAATCTAAAACCTTTCAGTCAGAAAATGAAATAAAACAGGCTCATTCATTTCTTGACAAACTCTGACTTGCAAACTTTAAGTTATTTTTACAAAGGAGCACACATCATAATCAGTGCCATACCATCCAAAATTGTTATGGAAATTAAGCACAGAGGTGTGCACTTTGCAACTTTTTTGATAATATCAGCACAAAATTTACTGGAGGCAGCACTTTCTCAACAAAGAAACAGCAGGATATACTGTAAACACTTGACGGTTTACCTTTCCCTGAAACCACAAGATTAGGTTAAAAAGAGCAAGCAGCAGAGCCTCCGCTACTCTGATTGGGTTTAGAGCGGGAGTGGACAGTGCATCCCGGCACAATCCCTCAATTCTTATTTTAGCAGGTGCTTCCAGGCTAGGGCACAAGACCCTGCTTTGTGTACGTACGCCTGCAAGGCATCTTGTTTGCTGCATGATGGAGGATGCTCAGGACTAGCGAGGCCCATCAGTTCCCAGGGGATTCCAGAGCGAACAGCAGACTATGCTGCTGCCCAGGCCTGCCCTGCTTCCCTAGGGATAACAACAGACGCAGAGGAGAGGAAAGCGGAGCTATTTATAGCACAGGTAAAATGGATAGGTAAGTGGAAAAGAAATGACAGAGGAAGGACGGATGAGTTGGATACAAAGGAGGAACGTCTATAAGCAGATGACAGTGTACAATCTGCGCTAATTGGTGTCCACTGAGAAGTAGGTTAATGTTCTTGCAATGAGTGCTGAAAGGTGGAGAAGTTGTTTTACGTTTACAAAATTTCAAGTATGGCTTAGCTTATTGATTTCTGATCAAGGTTCACTCAGAGGTTAGCTGGGTTGAGCGAAGAAGGAGAGCAAAAGGGAGAAGGAAAAATGGTAGAAATTTTATCAATACACACTCAACTTGCAGCCTCTGGATGCCTCTGATGTTTTTGAATTAGCCTTGCCCTCACACTCCACTTTAATAAATAAAAAAAGTACTCGCATTCTTTTTCATTTTCCCAGTCAGAGTGCACTACATCCGCAGGCCCCATGCTGTCAGCTTGAGCTGTATGTATGTCTCTATTTCACACAGACGCCCTTTAATCATTTTCATCATTCCTGGGAGCTGACATTTTACATAAAGAGCTCTTATCATCCCTGGCTTATTCATAATGATGAATGGGGATAATTATTGTCAATCAGCATGTCTCACACCATGGTCACGTCACTGTTCCGTCACACACCTGAAGAGAGAAAATGGAACATTCTACTAGAAAGACATTAGGCAGAAATGAACACGTCGTGGACATATGGACATGTCTCAAGGTTTTTCAGGATGTGCAGTGAGTGGTTAGGGGAGGTTTTGATGACCAGCCAAACGCACACCTGCCAGGCTACAAGAAGAGAAACACAAAACTATATTGGACTTTAATATTCTGTGGGTAATTGCTTACTATTTTGTGTGTTCTTTTTTTCAACAGGCCATGATATTATTTTATCATTCGATCATGAATGCAGTTTACACCTAGACTTATCAGTTCATAGGTTCAGACCTTGTGGCCCTTCGGGGAAATAAAAGGTCAGCCTAAGAGAAAATGTTTCATTGATTATTAATATTAAAAATTACAGCCCAATAATGTTTGTGAGAGTTTTGTCTGTATAAAAGCAGTGTCTATTGCTATAATAAAATATTTTACTCCAACTTAAGTAATTGTCCCTATGGTTTTTTTAAAGAAGGATAATTTGGAACACACAATTAAATTTTTCAAAAAATCATGCATTGTGATTTCCAGATTTTTTCTTTTTTAGATTACATCTCTCAAAGTGGACAACCACCTAACATTAAAATGTCAGACCCCTCCATGATTTCTAAGTGGGAGAACTTGCAAAGTCAATAATCTTTTAAATACGAAAGATGATTTTGAAAAAATGTCTTAAAAGTTTGGGATTTTGTGGGCTGCAGAAAAGATGCACAACCATTATCTAGTTTAAGAATTATTTAAGAATTTGGCTAGGTCAAAATTCCTGACCTCACACTAAATTGGTCTCCACTAAGCATCTTAGCCTCTATAACTAAATACCACAGAAAATCTACATTTTTAAATAAATAAGATCCCAGAACTGTACATTAAAAAGAAATATTTTTCTAGGAAGAATATAAAGATTCCTACCAATGTATTTTTTTGTTTTCTGAAAGGGAAAAAAATGCTGTAATAATTTAATAACCCCCCCGCCCCCCCCCAAAAAAAAACAACTCAGACGCACACTCTGTTTGTAACCTCACAGGGCTGCATTGCCTAATTTGTTAATCTACTATCAAAGTGAGAAGAGGAATATATTCGGGCACTAAAAGAGGGATTGTATGAACGCCAGACAGCTGACGCAGAGAACAGCAAGCACAATCAAACAGTGTTTGAACTCTCGCCTCTGAATCATTCCATTAAACTTCCCTCGTACATCTGCCTGGGCGTTCTTGTCTCGTCAGGGAAATTCTAGTCATCTTCCTTCAATCAGACTTGACTATTGGACATTACATATTTGTAAGTGTCCAACCATATCTTTTTTATATTTTATTTTATGTTTGTTTTTTAAAATATGTCACTATGTAAATCCCTGATGTGACACAGTTAAAACCTTTTGTTAAAATGTCTTTTCTCTTCGGACCTTTTTGCTTAAGATACCCTAAGAAATATAATATAACAATTTTATAAACAAGGATCACTTATTTAGGGATGTCTGTGTATACATGTCCCTGAAGACTTGTTGACAATTGTAGATCATTGGGTGTGTAGACTTGCATTCACTGACAGATGTGTTTTCTACTATAGCTATCCACACTCCTTCACCCACTAGTTATTAATTGCATCATGACTGTGATGTATGGACAGATTAGTGGGTGTGAAGCCTATTTTTTCCTAATGGAAATAAAGGAAGGGAAACATTCATCAGCATCAAGGCCAGGCAGCTTCCTGCTACATCACACTTGAATATACAATTTTTGCAGAGGAAATCTTTTCACCTGCACTGTTTAGACTATGGACTGCATCTCACTTAACATGTCTAAAGTGACCAAGGTTTAGATTTACTGATTTATTTATTTATATTTTTACTTCAGTTTGGAAAGTACATAAATGTATATTCTATTAATGTAGTCAGTCAGAAAGAGGGGAAATTTAAATGGCAAGGCAGAAGGAAGTGTAACGGAAGGATGTCAGTAATGCAGCCATAGCTTTTCAAATGCATGTGTAGTCACTACTTTAGCGTAATGATAAAACCAGCCAGTCAAAAGTTGCTTCCATACATATTTTTCACACTACTTTAAGATGGAAATAAAACAATGTTGGACAAATATTTAAAGCTTTTTGTGGGTCTTAGGTGTGGGACCTGAATTTGACAATACTTGTCAATCTGAACTTAGGCAGATAAGTCCACAATGTCAAAGAAGATAAAAATGTAGTTAAATGTGCTTTTAGAACAATGGCTAGGAGTTTCTTAAATTAATTCTTGTTTATTTTGATTTTACTGTAGATGTTTCTGAGGAAAATAAAAATGTATCTTATAAAAAGTTTTTTGTCAGACTCAACCTATATATATAGAAACTGTTATATTTACCCTACACACCACTATCTTTTCCAAGTGGAAAATAATCAAGCAGGAACTTTTAAGAGATTTTAACACCAGTAACTTAAAAAAAAAGCTAACATGTTATGATGCATAACCATATCAACCTGTTGGTTTACAGTTGGAGCAGCTGATTAACACCACAAAAGCTGAAATAATAACTCACCAGCCAACCACAGATCCCAAAAAAGTTTACCGGATCCACACTGGATCCAGAGCAGAAGCAAAGAGAAAAATCGGACAAAGCTTCCATTCAGTGCAAACAAAGTGGATGCTATAGATCCTCTGGAGATTATCCAGAGAAGGATAATTCATAATATAAAAAGCATTATGGAAATCCTGAGCATATTCCCCATGAGACTAGTCTTCAGAGACGTCCTCATATCTGTAGTAACACAGGCCGCTACTAGAGCTCCTCCACCACTGTCAGCATCTAAAAAACAACTTTGATATTATAAATTACAACAAAATTTCCCTTTTGGGATAAATAAAGCATTTTTTTACATTTTGTATTAATTTTGAATTAATAAAAATGTAAAAATAATAAAAGGTATTGTCAACAGTGCAAACACAACAAAGATTGCGCCTCTTTAAAAAAAACAAAAAAAAACAAAAACGTTCAATCCTTAAAAAAAATGATTACCCCTAGAACACAAAAAACTGACCAAACCTTATGTAGTTTGTATCAAAACACCAACGTTATGTATATAACTTGTATATACATACATTTAACCATTACTGATATTCAGATTTAGCCACTCACTGGATTCTCTAATTTCCTCAAATATTTGCTGAAAACATTGTAATGTTGTAAATGTTATGAAACATTCAGTCAGAAATCAGTGCTACATGGTAAATGAATCATTATTTGTGACATATCATAAAACGTTAGCATTCAGATATACTCTCCAAATATTAAACAGCACTTATTTGCAAAGTGGCATCTCAAACTTGGAGTTTGACCTTACTTGATGAAACACAGCATTGGGAAGAGGCTGGCATGTTTGCCGGTGGTTATCAGAGCGTAATAGACCTTCATTGGACTTCCATTAAACCTAATGAACATTTAAATCCTTTAGAGGATTAAAGGGAATTGAGAGCATTCTATCACCAAATATCAGAGAGATGCTCTTACTGAGTGTTTATAAAGACGCCAGTCGGTGGAACTTGAAGAAAGTGCATTTTAGACAGCTCTCAGCTGTTCTTTTCCCCTCTCAATCTCACTGTGTGCATTCTGCGTGCGAGCATTTTCAACGGTTGTTTCTCTATGTGAGTCTCTCTCTTACTTTTTATCCCTGTATTATGTGGTGATTCCTTTGTTTTAAACTCGTCTCCTTTTCGTGTGGCAGCCTGCAACTGAGTAAGGTCATCCCTGAAGAACAAGCTCTTCGTCATTCCAATGATGGGAACATAAAACGGATTTTCTGCCAGAAACAATGCGCCAACACAACACCAGCCCAATGCAGCTCTGCCAACCTTCAACTACAATCATTTCCCTAATATTTCGTTATCCAGCTCTCCCAAGGAGAAACCCTGTAGCCCAAATGCTAGCAGTTTAGAAACATGTATACACCTTCAGCAGGCCTGCCATAACTGAGTAAATCGGGGTCAGCTCAGGGCTGCTGATCTCGTGCAACCCTAGCATCATTTTCTGATAAAGGAGTAGACCGGACACACGAGAAGCCACTACCTTGGGATGCATGTTTTTTTACTGCTCCGAAGACATATTGATCTAGTGAATCAAACATTTCTGTTGACAGCTGGCTAACAAGGTTGATGTTCTTCCTAAAGAGAGTGTCTTCAGGGGAGAAACTCTTGGGAGGGTGACAACAGGTCAATCATCAGTAACCTCTGTAAAGAAAAACAAGCCAGGAGGAAGATTAATGGAAAAGATTGTGCCCCATGCGTCTGTAATGAGCTACCACATGACTGAACGTAAGTTATTCTCTCCTGGGAGAAGAGATTGCGTTACAAAGCTCCAACTGAGGGTCCAATTGAATAGAGAACTACGATTTTACTTTATCCTAATGTGTAATAAATAAAACTAATTCAGTTTCGAATTATAATATGTAAAACCTCAACTTAAAGTAAATTACTAAACAATAATAACTAGAACATTTTGGAAAAAAAACTTTAGAAGGTGTCTGCTACTACACTAAAGATATGTTCACTGTAATGTATAGGCAAATTCTAAAATAAGTGCCTAAAGATGGGGAATAAAAGCCACCATGGGTGAGGCTGGGAAAATGGACCAGTGCATGAAGATTATTAGAGTTGACTGGATTGAAATGAGATGAACAGGTCGGGGGATTTTGTTGCTATTTTGACAAGACACTACGGCTGTGTTAAAAAAGCAACACCAACTCCATGGATGTTAAGGTCGTTCCAACAACATGCATGCAAATCATTTTATCACTGTGATTACAGACTGGACTTTCATTGCTTGTTAATTAGGATAACTACTAAGTTAATTTTAGGTGGGATATTTTGGACTTCTGCTGCATCTCTATAGAAGAAGCTTCACTTGCATTTTTTACTGAAATAAAATTGAACCGCATAACATTTTAATAAAAAGCATATGCGATTGTAATTGAAGTTAACATATCTATCTATGCAAGCACCAGAGTAATTGGCTGACGCCTGGACTCACCAGACAACTCAGGGCTAACTTTGAGTGTTTTACTAATGCTCTTTGTATCTTAGTTAGTGTTTCTTAATTATTTTATGAGCTTCCTTAAAAATGGTATACTGTTTTTTGGGCAACCTGAACAAAGAACTCTCTGACCCTCTTCCTGTATATCTAGAGTTGAATAAAGGCTACTAGTGCCACGAAAAAACATAAAGTATAAGGGGTGAAAGGCTTGGCCTTTTCTCTAATTATATTACCACAATAGTTAAATATGAAAATATGATCTAGTTGCTTTGATTCAAAAACCGAAACCTATTAAATTGTTACTTATGTTTATGTATTTAGCAGACCCTTTTATCCAAAGTGACTTACAAAGTAGGCAGTAGCGCAAAAGATCTTGCCTAAGAACCCACACTGAGTGCTGTTGGTGTAGCCCAGGCCTGGATTTGAACCCAGGCCACCGATGTGAAAGTCAGGTGACTTTCCAATTGAGCTATCAGATAAGAGTATTACAATGAAAAAAATATAAACATCCGTCTGCATGCAACTAACGTATACAATTATCACTCCATGGTCATATAATTTAGTGATGGAGTTACAACAAACCTTTTAAGAACATTCTAAAATAAATTCAATCAATCACACTTCAGACACTTCTAATGGCTGATGGAGATCCTGACATTACCTGGGTGAAGGGGGCCAAGCAAACAAACAAAACAAAAAACATCTTATCAAAACGACAACAGTAGAAGGGAATAGTAAATATTTTAACATTGGCCAATTCAGGGTAAAGGTATGGTAAAGTGTGTGTGTGTGTGTGTGTGTGTGTGTGTGTGTGTGTGTGTGTGTGTGTGTGTGAATAGCGACTGACACCAGTAATATGTGCTAAAGTATAAATTATAATAAAGCTTTGGGTCTAAAAACATCCTGTCAGAGTGCCTAGTGAAGTGCCCTTGAGCTACGTGGCTTAAGCAGCCTCAGTACGTAGTGTAATAGCTTAAAGGCTTTTTCTCTCGGTAATGTATGGAAAAGAGGCTTCCTCTCTGAGCGATTAACTGGAACACGTTTTCTTTCAAGTGGTGCTTCCAAATATTAACCGGTTCTCCGACTAACTAGAAGACCTGAGTAAATAAACAGCTGTGTATTCGTCCACAACATAAGGGATGTATATCATAGGAAACATTTATGATTACGGTTTCTTGTTGAAGGAAAGAAAAAAAAAAGTGCACCTTGCAGTAATGTACTTATTTTCAACCTGAGTTTTTCTGTTTCAGTTGCTTCTGAATTACATCCTATAATCCTAAAATAAAACAGAAAAAAAAAACATTGCTGCACACTGTTCCTGTCTCTGGGTCCCTGTTTCCCGTTGGCCGTCCAGCAGCAGAGGTATGTGTTAATAATCATCCACCTACGATTTGCTCATTAGCAGTGAGTCTTGTTCTCTGCGTGGGTCTTTTCATGTTCCTCAGAACCAAGGAGAATCTGAGGGAAAGCTCACTATCCTCTCGGCTGACGTTGGTTTGGAGATAAATCAGACAAACCTGGAGATAAACCTGGACAAAAGCAGCCATACAGAGAATGCAATTCCACAATAAAGAACATTCTACAAAATATGTTCGGTGCAAGATTTGCCCAAGTGAAATTATGTTAGAATTTACTGTTCTGGCTAAATTAACATTCCCTATTCCTCATTCTTCATTTTCGGATTAGTGCAGGTTTACAAATTATTTTAAAGAAGCCACTAAAGCTGTTAGCTGTTTATTCAGGTACCATAAAAGGAAAATAGCCTTACTGTAAGAGTTGAACAGAAACAGCAAAGTTCCTCCATGTTATTTATTATCTGAGTTCAGTTATACGGGTTGTGAAATATGCTTGGTTCGATTATATTTATAGGAAATACCCCCTTAGTAATGCACACCTTGCCGGCAACATCAATCGTGGTATAACACAATTAAGTGAGGCAGTTCCCAAAACCACGATGGTTTGACGACTGAAGCCGAGTTCTCCACATGTCAGCAAATTGCTTTCCCGAGCACTAGTGAATGCGGCGTTGAACAGGGCGAGGACCATAAAAGCGAGCGCAATAATATCTGGTACCCCAAGTTTCAGTCAAGTTAGTTAAATTTCATTATGTACATATTATATGCAGTTTTTTTTTCATGTAGCAGCACCTTTAAAATATATTTTTTTTATGGTTAAGTAAATAGTTTACGTTATTCATATTTTTTTGTGTACCGATGTTGAAATATTATTTAATGTTTTATATTTTTTGAAAAGAAAATTATTTTGTGTTTTTTTTACTATAATTACATAAATCTTCTGAAATATGCAAATAAATTAAAAACACTTCAATGTTAGTTATTAGTTTTAATATTAGTCGGGTGGCACCACTGTCAAAAACACATTAATGATCAATGATACAAACACTTTCACATAGTTAAAATAAATTTACTGGTTGTACAATCTGACACATTCCAAATCAGAGGTTTTTTTTGTAATCATAGTTTTTCTTTTTTTCTACGTTAAATTGAACATACGCTTTAAACACCTTGTTTTCCAGTGGACTATAAATGATGCAGTTGTTTCTGAATTTGTGTGATTTTGGTTGTATTTTGTCTGTCACATAATGGATTTACCAGGTTTACTGATTTTCTTTGATACAGAGAGACAAACCTTTTTCAGACAAAGATGTATTGCTTTACGATAAGGATTTTTTTATGCAATCTCAAGACAGTGCTTCTTGTACTTTATCCAGATCATTTAAAAAATAAATTATCATATTATCGTTAGTTCTAACTGAGAAAAAGGGGCCAGCTAAATTCTGAATGGATGTTTCAGAGCTCTACAGAATTTACAGACAAACACAGATAAAGAAAATGTTGAAATATTTCAACTCTTCCTATCACAAGTTTTTGGTAGCTCTGTAAAAAAACGCACCGACAGTAACCTTTGAGACTAAGCGTTGGATTAGGTACCGGAGAACACAGTTAATTAACAAGGTAATATCCCTGTTATTATGTAATAAATATTATACTTCAAAAAGAGCCTAAACACAGCATATACCTAATATCCAGAGTCTTTAGTTATAACCACATTTTGTAGCTGGTAAATATTCCTGGCTAAGTATTTAATAAGATCATTGCATAGTGTTGTAAAAAGCATTTACTTAACAGTATGGTCGCATGCTCTTCTTTTAACTGGAACTCAGTAACAAAGTTAAAGCGCAAAACTTTAACCTAGATCTTCAGAATATTTATATGCTAGGCCAAATCTTGAAAGAGCTAAACTTCGAACAGAGGCTGTCAACACACATTTCTAGGCTTATCTGTGTACAGAAATAAAAGTAGCCGATCACATTATACCTATGTCCATATATGTTATTTTTAATTGCTTTCAGCTTTTGTTTAAATATGATAACACTGGAAAACGACATGATATTTTCTTCCAAGGTCATAAAGCCTCACACAGGTCATTTCACATAAAAATGAAAACTAAATGGAATGTGCATAAAAACCTGAGTATAATAGAAGGATACTTCCATTCTACAAATAAATCATTATAAAAAAATTAATTCAATTATCGCATTTAGTTATTGATTTTATTTGTGTAATGACACTTGGGGCTACATCTATATGGCAAACACTGTGGTTAATTGTGAAATGCTTTATGATGAAGAAGTTAAATAAGGCTTTACTGAAAACAGAATTTATTAACAGATAAAATTGTGAACACTGACAAAACAATAACAGGAATACAGGAATAATTAACTGTCATTATTATATATTTTGTCTTATTTCAAAATTGCTTAATTTATAACTTATAATATTGTTAGATTTTTTGTTTCTTCGTCTTCATTTAAAGTATATTGGAGATGTGTTTTTATCTTGACACAAGTGGCCAAGGATTTATCAACACATGTGACCGAGACAGTACAGGGGACGCTGCAGGCCTGGACTCAATCCCAGCTCAACAAACATTCTCACCGAAAAATGTTTTACCTTCCACCTCTACATTAACCTACTGTTCATCTTATACTTTCAGTATTTTATTATAAAATATAATTTTAACGTTTTGATTTTGTGACCATTAATATGAGTGTCTACCAGGCAATTGATCTGATTCCAAATAAAATATTCCTGTTTTTTCCCCCCAAGAAAACATATTAGAAACAAAACGTCCCAACTATTATACGTGCCTTCTGTTTCTGTTACTTGTGTCCAGACCTCACTTCTGTACTTACACACATACAAAGGTGCCTATACGGGCATTTGCTTAAGCAAAAGCTGTGTCCTCCACAGCTCTTATGTCTTGCCAGACGTCCAGTGTGAGGGTAGTTTCAACGCCCGCCCGTTGTGCAGATTCGCACAACTGTTTTCACTTGACGTCTTGGAACAAGTTACATTTCCGGAGCTTCGTTTGTTTCAAAGATGAAGTCTTTCATTCTGTAAAATTTTAATATTCACATCCTATTTAAGGTTTGGTTTGAGCTAAAGCAAAGACAATACTGGATCCATTTTTTTTTCAAGGCTTACTTCAATAAATTAATTAGAAAAACCTT
This sequence comes from Orestias chungarensis, assembly GCA_032876305.1. Classification (NCBI taxonomy): domain Eukaryota; kingdom Metazoa; phylum Chordata; class Actinopteri; order Cyprinodontiformes; family Cyprinodontidae; genus Orestias; species Orestias chungarensis. Next base: position 414,472 of record JAVLVB010000464.1, read on the forward strand.
TCCCTCTAAAATCTACTACTTATTGTTGGCGCTCCATGATAACAAAACAAAATTGTTCTTTATAGAAAACATTTATAACTAAAGCAGCGGTTTGGTTTTCAACCTCTGATATTCCGGATAAAGTTAAAATCTTAATTTGTGTGGATTAAAAAAAATATTGCTGCATTTAAAGTTTTATCATTAGAGAATGTTACAAGTTAAAGTACCATTACCTGGCTCTGCATTGAGAGTTTCTGCCCTTGTTTAGATGACATTAGAAGCATTCCTACATAACTCCAGTCTACAGCCAGGTCAGAGCTTGTGGCGGCTCAGTGGTTTCAACAGACTGATGACTGGCCTTAGAAAAATAAGGGACGACACCGAAATCAGGCTTTGTCTGCAGACAAAGCTTGCCCAGATTTGCTAACTTCTAAAACTGACAAGGAAAAAAATATATAAATAGTAGAATGTTTAAGCGATTAATGTTTTATCAAGATCAGGAAAAAAAAAAAAAAAAAAAAGATGTGAGAATAATGTTTTGTAGAGATAAAGACAAATTTGATTTTGCAGATAATCCAAATCTTCATTTGACCAAACGTGGCCCTTCCCCTCTTTACTGCAACTTTTCTAAACATTGGGTGAGTTGCAGCTTTTGACGAAGACTTTTGTACATTTTATTGTAGATATTATTGTTATAATAATAAAATATCTATTCCCACATTTGGTTACAAAACATGTAGTTTATATCTAACGATTTCCACAAAACTTTAAACAACTCAAAACCAAAATTGATTTACAATTAAGGACTTTAGAAAAGAGAGTTCTTAACCGATGTGTCAAGGCTGAATTGATTTATCCTATATTAAATATTGACTCTCTGCAAGACTGCTTATTGTTAATTGATACTAAAATAATTTACAACTTTTAGCTGATAACACATTTATCTATCTTGGTAAAATTCTCAGAAATGAGTGTTAATAGAATCAAAATTTGAAAAAAAATTATAATAATTAGGAAAGTTTTATAATAAAACACAAAGAAATTATTTTCCATTTTGATTTTTCTAACGAGTTTTTATTTATGGACAATGGGTTTTATAAGTTACATTTTGATGGGGGGGGGGGGTATTGTTTAAATCTACATACATTTGTTAGTTTTTTTCTTTTAGATAATGGAAAAAGAGGTTTTGGGAGGTAAAACATTGTTCATGTTTTTCGATCTTCTTATTTTTTCAGACATGGAAAACTGTTCAAATAAATTCCATGGTCTCTATGCTTTATTCCAAAGAAGCTTTATGATTTTCAACTGCATGACGCCACGTTCAAACAAACGACTCAACTTTCTTTGGTTCCTTCAGTGGAGCACAAACTGGGTCTTGCTTTACTCAGCCGTCTGAGATCAAGACTCCTAAACCTCAGCTGAATGGAAAAACCAAAGACGTCAGGGGGATTCTGTGCAGGTTGGGACCTCAGCTGAACAAGTGACAACAGTTTTCTGTCTCCTGGTGGAAAGATGCAGGGCAGGGGATGGAAACACACAAAAACACTCCATGTGAAGGGGAAACACTGGGGATGTCCATGGTAAGGATATCAAAGAGGACGTTCTCACAGACATGCGCTGTGACGGTCGCTCCACGCAATCGCCTAATAAAAGCAATAATGGGAGATCAAACATATGCCGACACAGACGCCTGAAGTTGTTTTAGTAGAACTTGGCTGCTATAAGCTCTGCTTCTGAACACATAAACAGACTTCGGAGAATAACCGAGCTCTTATTTCTCGGTCTTACCCTCGTTGCTGGTGGTTCCTGCGACTACCACAGCTTGGAGTGAAATAGTCCACAGCAGCATCACAGCCAGCGCCGGATCCGAAGCCATGGTTCTCCCTCACACTCCCTCTTGCCTTTCTCACCCTCTTTCCTCCGCTCCGTCTTCTTTCTGCTGCTCCTCGTGTCCCAGAGTGGAAGCGAGAGCGCTGAGCGGCGTGTGTGTGTGTGTGTGTGTGTGTGTGTGTGTGTGTGTGTGTGTGTGTGTGTGTGTGTGACAGAGAGAGAGGGAGAGTGTGCGTGTGTTTGTGTGTGCTTTCTGGCTGCGAGTTGGGAGTTAGAATATGTCTCCACGACTCGCCTCAGTCTGCCGGCTTCTTGGCGCGCGCGCGCACACATTCGTACACCGGACTTTCTGTTGGTCTGTCGGAGTCGCAGCAGCCAATCAGAGCTCCGCTACACCGCAAACATGGGCGTGGTCGCCGCGCCTTCAGCATCCCACCTGCCTGCTCACCTGTGGAAAGGAAGTCAATGGACTTGGTAGCAAAGTACACGTTATCAAAAATACAAATAATGGAGAAAAAAAAGTATTTCAAAACTAAACCTAATTTATTTTTTTCTCAGATTACATTTGTGTTCAGTTTTACACATTCTATTTTTGTTATATTAGCTATTTTACAGATGACGTTCCACACCACATGGAGCATTGTGCATTATTACATGCATAGTGTAGATTACTCAGGGAAAAGAGATTTTTATTCAAAATCTTGTTTTATGTTCTTGAAACGTGTTCTTTGGTTGAAATATGATTGGAACAAATTTTTCCCCATAGCCAACTCCCATTTTCTGTTTATCTCTCTGGGTCATGAGTTCGGCACACTGCACCCCTCTCTGTTATCTACCCTCTTTTGTCATTGGCTCTGCTCACCCAAACACACACACAGAGAGAGAGAGAGACACAGAGCACACACACTCACCCACCTGGTGGCAAATAACTGACTGCAGGATGAACCCAAAAACAGCATCATGTCTGTGAGGCCAAAAAGCAATGACTGGTTATCAATGTTGTACACAGCATTCATATAGAAGCCTAGACTGGGTTCAGGTGTAGCAGAGTATCATTCAACATACCGTTAAATATGTGTGTCCGTGTTTGATCTCTAGATCAATTCATCTTCTGAACTGCAGATCAATGAACCTGTCTCGATCGATTGTTGTCTGTTGTCACACTTCACATATAAACACCTTCACGGACCACTGGGGTGGCAGCAGGATCATTTCAATTTCAATCAATATTATTCTAACAAAAATTGAGATTTGTTTTCCCCATTATTGTACCAAAAATCTGTATTAAATTAAAGCAGTATAGTATGTTTTCTACTTGTTTATAACTTCGGTTATAAAAAAAACCTTAAATGACATTGCTAATCTCCTTAATATTAACATGTAGTTATTTTTTATTTTATTTATTATATTTATTTACCCTGTAATCTTCTCATTCCTAGAACCAGCATTGTTAATAAATGCTATAACAATTTTTGAATTATTATATGATGATAAACTAAATAAACAATAATGATGATAAACATCCATTTATTATATTACTTTATGCAAGTTTTAAGAAAGTCAAAAATTTAAGTTTATATTTAGGTATTTATTGTACTGACATATTGTACTATTGTTACATGTAATAAAGAATGTAGTCATAGTTATGGACTACACTGTGGAAACGGTGGTAGAGTTTTGCCTTTAAACAATTCTGT
>JAVLVB010000464.1:418077-440073 GCA_032876305.1 Orestias chungarensis
AATAAACAATAATGATGATAAACATCCATTTATTATATTACTTTATGCAAGTTTTAAGAAAGTCAAAAATTTAAGTTTATATTTAGGTATTTATTGTACTGACATATTGTACTATTGTTACATGTAATAAAGAATGTAGTCATAGTTATGGACTACACTGTGGAAACGGTGGTAGAGTTTTGCCTTTAAACAATTCTGTACTGGGGTCTTTCTGCTTGAAGCTGTGCATTCTTTTCCCGTGCGTCCGTATGTTCTCTCTGTTTACTTTGGCATAGTTAAAACCATGAATGCTGTATTAATTAGTCTTTCCAAATTGCCCTTACATGCAAGTGCCTAATAAGTTATCTCTGTGTCGTCCAGTGATGGACTGACATTGGTGATATTGATGATAAAGCTACAGTATTTACAGACTTAGTAGTACGGATGTTTGTCCGGGGGTTCTTCCTGCTAACTAAGTCCTCTGCGGTACGGCTCTAGCCTATGGTGCCACATCACATGAATTTGCGGATGCCCTCCTCCATAATGACTGTACATGAATATTGAGTGTGAAAGTATGTGCAGCTGGTCCTCCTCATCAAGGAATGAGATGATAGTTAAGATGAGTGTCAAGTCTAAACTGAGGCAGGGAAATGCGTGCCAAACTTCCATCTCTGCCAGTCCCCTCCTCCTCAGTGGGCCTGAACACACAGGGGTTTGTTCTGTGTGACCTTATAATGGCTCCTCCACAGAATCTACAGAGGAGCATCATGCCTGTGTGCAAGTCAAGGACAGTGGCGAAGAAGGCACCAATAGGATGAATCAGGGGGAGCCATGTTGTATATGGCAAAATGTAGTTATGCTCAGTTTATGTTTTTTTTAATTCCTTATCTGCCGTGTGTTCACGTGTGAGGCTCTGTTTCTTTACCACTAGGCTGCACTGTCAGTCTGCCAGTCTAATAGGCTGTGAGGACAACAACACTGTTATATTCACCCTGATTCTGCAGCCTTCCAGGAACAGACAAGTGGAGCGAGGAGGAGGGTGCTCTCTGAACCATCAACATAATCAGCAAACCGAAAAAGACTCAAGATTCAGTTTATTTATATAGCGCCAATTTACAACAAGTGTCGTCTCAATGCACTTTACAAGTAAATACGTCCATTCCAATCATAAATACATGATAAATCAGTAAAAAAAAAAAGATAAAATAATAAAAACATAATACATGTTACAATGTCATAACTACAAAGATTTGTTGAAGAAAAAAACTGTCAGCTTTATTTTACTGAGGCAAAAGAATTTGGTAAGTTACATCAAAAAACTTGAGAGTAGTTCTTTGTGTTCATTTGACATAACGCAACAGAGGAGTGCATAATAGGGAAATGAAAGGAACTGCACATGGTTAGCATTTATTTTTCACAAAAACTAAAATATGCTATGAACTTGTAAGCCCTCTTAATACCATAATATATACTCTATACACCCTTTACTGGAATTTTTGTCATGGTCCATTGTATATTGGATGTTTTTTGTCTAGTTTTATCGTTCTGGGTTGTTTTCCCTCCCGGTGTTCTCCAGTTCCTCATGTGCTCTCTCTCTCTCTCTCTCAATTTCACACACTCCTTAGCCTACTTCCCCCATAATCATACACACCTGCAACCTACTATGTATCAAGCTATCCTTTGTTCCACACCTCACTCTGTTAGTATTTTAGCCTGGTTTTTCATTCTACTCACCGCTTGATTCTCCCATTATGTTCCCCCCTTGCTATGTGACCGTCTCATTATTGTTCTCCTCGTCCTCCTCGTTGTTCTCCAGTGTTTGTGCCAAGTCCCTCAGTTTGTCGTCATCTCTGCTGCCTGCAAAGTTGATATTGACCAGGATTTGGCAATTCCAGTCCTTGAGGGCCAGTTTCCTACAAGTTTTAAATGTGTTTCACCAGAACTGATTCAAAAAATCATGATTAGCAAGACTAGAACCACAGACTCTTCTAAAAGTTGCAACTTTCAGTTTCATTGGTGTTCATTTTCTCTTCCTCCAAGAGAGAAGATAAAGAAGACGATTGGTATTAGCTTCTGCTGCAATACTAATGGTTTCCACTCTTATTAATGCATATTTAAATATAATTGCTGTTTAAACTGTTCAGATAGGCAGTTATAAAAAGTTGTAAAGGGGTCTTGCATTTTTGTGAGTGGTTGTGATCCCAAACACACTCAAATATTGGTGGTCCACTATAAAAAGAGTTTCAGTGCTTTGATTCTTCTAGCAAGTCACTCTTTTTCCACAGTAACAGTAATCAATATTTTGGCTATATTATGTCTCCATTGGAACCCGTTTTTTAAATTATTTTAGCATCTAATTTTAAGCAGAGCAATATATTTTAAAGAAGAGGTGCTAAATGGGTTGCACATTGTTCAAGAATCAAGTATATCAGTTTATTTATATAGCACCAATTTACAACAGATGTCGTCCCAAGGCACTTTACAAGACAATCCATTAAAATCATAGATACATCATTACAATTCAGTCTGAAAACGTTTCCATTTTAAGGAACCCCAGCAGATTGCATCGAGTAATTGACTTGCAGCATTCATTCCTCTGGAATCAGCAGACCGAACAATGGCTTGTGTTTTTGTTGACTTTACAGCAATCCCTCATACTAAGCATAAATGTAGCGACAGTGGAGAGGAAAAACTCCCCTTTAACAGGAACAAACCTCCAGCAGAACCTGGCTCAGTACAAGCACCACAACTGACTGGGTGTTTGAAGAGACAGACCATGTGTAGCTACTATGGAGAGAAGAACACTAATAGAAAACAAAAGGTTAACAAGGTTTAAATAATGGTAACATAAGCATATTGGACAAAGGAAGAGAGTAGTATAGTCAGAAGTGGTCAGATTGTCCTCCAGCAATCTAAACCTATAGCAGCATACAATGTAGAAATAACTTAAATAACCATGTCTTCATATCTCATTGTAGAGTGAGACATGAAGAAGGTAGAGCAAAGAGTACCGTCTGTCTAGACTGAGTTCCTCCCCAAACCGTATTAGGCTGTCTTCTCTACCTCTTCCTAACTATAAGGTTTATTAAACAGGAAGGTTTACAGCACGTCGTTTACATCTCGTTTACAAGATTTGAAACTAAACAGGGCGTCTGTCGTAGGTTCGAATCTCAGCATAGGGTTTTTCTGCTTGACGTTCACATGTTTTGCCACTCCATGAGGTACACTAGCCTCTCCCAACAGTTCAAAAACATGAATATTACAATAATTGGTTTCTCTTAATCAGAGGTGGAAAAATCCTGGCCTTCAGGGGCTGTTCCCTGCAGCGTTTCGATGTGCATCAACAGACCTGAGTCCAATATTTAGGTCATTAGGACGATTCTGCAGACTTTTATTGCATACTGAGGTGAAGACTCCGACATTTGATAGCCTGGTATAAATAAGTTATGATGGAGGTGAGGAGCAAAATAGCAAACAATAGATCAAAATGAACATGTTGAAGCTGATAAATCAGGGTAACCAGGGTTACAACTTGCCGGGACACTTTAACATTAAGCAAAAGGGTAGCAAAAAAGTTACATTGTGGAGATCATTTCAGTCTTTAAAAAAAACTGAAGATCTTAGTTAATCTTGATCTTAATTAGTTAGACTGTCCTCTGTTTTGTATTGATGCATTATTACAGTCTTTTCAAACACCTACACAACTCAAGCTTATTAAAATGACTCCCTATGGTTCTCTGCTCCTACAACAAGTATTCGATAACCCCTTGTTTTCATATAGAAAATATAATGCAACAAAAGCTTCAAAATTATGGCAATATAGTGTGTGGCCCGGTCTGTGTGTACACAAGGGCCCTTGGGGCGGAAACCTTAACAAGTCCACCTGGGTTAGCTCGGGAGGTGCATGGGCCACACTTTGGTATTTAAACCTTAAGGTGTGTGTCTGCATGTGTGACAGCATGTTTATGTAGGACTGTATGCTGTGGAGTTGACAGATGGTGGGGGTCAGTGTGTGCTTCATGTTGTGGGGCTTGTTGGTGTGTGTTGGCTAAATATAGCACAAAAGAAACAGAGCTGTTTAGAATTTGGTCACTGACAATACTTTAGCTTTTTTCTCTGTTCTAGGATGAGTTCATCTCCATTTGCTTTAAATCTGTAAAACAGACATGTTTTAAATTACAAAATTAAAATATTCACTATACATTTTTTTAGTGCTTAAACTGGCCTAGTATTACTTTATTCCAATAAATGTTTATAAAGTAAAGGTTAGGCAGGCAGCAACTTTTCTTTTTGTTGATTACTTGGACATAGAATTGTCGTTGCAGAATTGTTTTTGATTTTATTTATTTTTTTACATCTAAATGTTTTACACTAGTTGGGTAAAGTATATTTTTCAGGCGGGCCACAATTATTTAATGTAGCCAAAGACCTCCGTGAAGGGGGCCATAGGCATAGCTGCTGTCAATACCTTCATGTTCTTGGTGCATAGATAATTTTTTCTTATGGAGCTCAAGGCCTGGGCCACATAAGCACAACAGATATGTTAAGGCACGACGTAGGGAACGTGGGGTGAATCTTCATGGTAGGAGGCAGTTGCAGGCGGACAGCCATTGGGTTTACGATCTTAGCAATGGGAAACTGACCAATGAAACAAGGTGGAAACTTTTGGTTCTCTATTTTTAAAGGAAGGCATTAGTAGAGAGCCAGACTTTCTAGCCGATTTGGTAGTCTGGGGCAGAGAACCTACAACGATCAGTAGATCTCGTCTGCACCTCCAATGACCTCAGAATGGCCCTCTTGGCTGTCTCCAGACTGGTTGGCACCTTATGGCCGCAGTGTGAACAGCAGGAACCATGACTTCTTGATCATGAATAGTGAACACCGACGGATGGAAATCATAGAGTGTAAAATGGAGACAGACCAGTGGTACTAGAATGCAGAGAGGTCATTGCATGCTCCACCCAGGGGAGATTGTCCGACCATTTGGAAGGATCAGAGATACAAATTATCCTTAACTTGGTCTCAACCTCTTAGTTTGCCCTCTCTGCTTGACCATCAGACTTGGGGTGGAAGGGCGTGCTGTGGTGGCATAGGGGTTAGCGCAACCTGCGTTTGGAGGCCCTGAGTTCTCGACGCGGCCGTCGCGGGTTTGACTACTGGACCCGATGACATTTGCTGCATGTCCTCCACCCTCTCTTTACCCCTTTCCTGTCGGCCTACTTTCATATAAGGGACACTAGAGCCCACAAAAGACCCCCTGGAGGCATAAAAAAAAGAGTTGGGGTGGAAGCCTCTGTTGTCTTTGAATGTGTAGACAGAACACTGGGTTTGAACACAGGTAATGCTTGTTCCAGCTGCTCTTCATTATTATGTACCGGTATTTGTCTCTCCCCTCGACTGTTACTTTCTATGTCTCCACTGTGCTTGCTTGTGTTTCAGTAGTTCAACAGCATTTAAAGCCTGTTCCCCACTAACTTACGGCAATATTAGTCTTTCTACCGATGTAGTAGAAACATCAAAGCTTCTGAGGGCTTTGTTTGACTATTGTTTCTTTCTGTTTTACCTTCACAGTAAAGCTGTTGTGCTCCAGGTTCAGTTTTTATCCTGCATTCTGCTCCCGTATATCCAGCTAGGCTAGAGTTTCCCTGCCGACTATTCATACCAATTTGCTCTGGTAACTACCCACTTGAAATGTATTCATCTCTTCATTCTTCGCCTCAGCCTGTTCTGCTGTGAGCCTTTCATTGCTTTACCTTCACAAGCCACCCATTTAATCACTGACTTATTACATCCTTCATCTTGCTATCCATTGACTACATTAAATATAATATCCTTAACACTATATACTGTGTATGATATGGATATCTTGCGATGCTGATAGTTGAATTTTGTAAGACTAATTTCCACATTTTTGACAATATGATGTAAGTTTTACCCACAACATTTTTACCCTGTATCGTCTGCATCAATGTCATATTATCATCGGACCTAAAATTATGTATTTGACAAGCTCTTTATTTTCAAAGGACTGCAAAGTGCCTTCAGTAGGATTGAGGTCAGGGCCATCCCAGAGTCTAAAAGTGTTAGTTTGGATTTTATTTTTAAGTCAGGTTCTCTTTTGTTGAAGTTTTTATTGAAAATAGTTTGCTTACCTGTAATGAAAAGATGCCATATCACTGTAATCACTATTTTTTCTGAATTACACAACACCCAAGCTAGACAAAGATATAGTGTCAACATGACTCCTTAGCAGATCAGCAGATAGTGAATTTATATTTTCACACAATTACCAGATTTCGAAATAACAGGGAACTCTGTCTTTCATATTGTTGTACAACTTGCAGTCTGACACATAATTTTAAAGTTGAATCCATTCTTGTGCTTAAGAGAATTACATCTGATCTGGCTGATTGATGCACTGGGTAAACAGAGGCTGTCAGCTTTTAATACTCTTTTACCATTTACCCCAAAAGGAAATAAATACTTTGGCTTAGGTTGTTTTAAATGTGAAATGTAGGCTAATACAAACAGACAGTGTATGTCTGACTAGGTGTTGGCTTGCACTATTTTGACAATTGGCATCCTCAGATAGGTGGCTTTTCAAAAAACTGAGCCAATAGTGTTTTTCAGCTATAGATACAGAGTCCCGTCTTGAAACCCTTTGATGACAGTCTACTATATTCATTACAAAACTGATATGAGTATCCAAGTGTCTAGCTCTCCTTTAAGTTGAAAAACCAGTAACATGGAAAACAAATTACACCCCAGCATGACGATATCAGCACCATGCTTCAGAGTTGATTCAGTGTACCTAGATTTGCAACAACATTTTAGATTTTTTTTAGATTCCTTGTAACTGTAGTGAAAAAGCTTTGTCAGGTCTGACTTTAACACCTTTTTACAAAAAGGTATTTGGCTATTTTATTTTGGATCCAGAAAATTTCAAAATTGGCGTGGTGTGGAGCTGTGCAGCAGAACAGAGACCAGCAGAATGGAGACAACGAGAAACTAAGGGAACTTGAAGGGCTTGAGGGTCGATGACACAGAAGCTGAGTAGGAACCAATTAAAATGATCTGTGGGTCAGGCTTCAATCAGGTGTAAGGGCAGAAAAACTGGATCAAACAAGTGAGGACAGAAACAAGCTGAAAAATCCAGAAGGTTACAGGTGGAAATCCAGAGCCTATTAACAGACTAGACATTAGGAAAGAAATGAAAAAAAAACAGGGTCAGATTTTGGGTAATCAAAAAGCAAGGTTTCCAGAAGGCGAGACAGAAACTAGGTCAAAATACAGGAATCAAAAATGGAACACTAAACATCTACATGCTGAAAGACTTTCAACAATCTGGCAAAGCTAACTGGTTTTGAGGTTTGGTCACAAAGACTAGAATTCAGGTTTGAGACATGAGTGCTGATGAGAGTGGGCATGGTCAGCACAGGGGGTATGAATAAATATTCAGACCAGTTCACAGAATCATGAGAGCCTGACAATTTGGGCGTTTTGCTTTAGGAAAGCCATCTAACATTAAACTTAAAGTACATAGATAACCAAACTGACAGACATACCAGATTTGTTTAGTACTGGTTTATTGGCTGCCTCCGGTGCTGTTGGTCAATTGCATGATGAATAAAATGGAGTACTGACTGATTCCCAGGGAGATCTAGGTCATCTTGAAAAGCAAAAAAGACGAGTCTCCCAGCAGTCAATATGCGGATATTCCCAGTTTTGCAGTTAGAAGTTGCAGATGTTAGTAAGCTGCTCTATAATAGATATGAATATAATCTGCTCCATTGTTCCTGAGTGCATGCATTTTTTTTGATGACGTAAGTACTAAGGTGTCTTCTTCTACTCTACAACTCTCCATACCCCTTTTAACAGCCCTTAAATCCTTGAAAATATTCTACTGCCATCAGTATGATAAAATCGGTTCCTTGTGTGCCTAAATCTGAGAAGTTTCCAAGTTAATATTTACTGAACACCGATAATAAGGATTTGTGTATGCTCGAGTAGTGGAGCCTTATGGTACTTACTCAGATTTATTTATTTTAATCACTTTGTGCATTTCAGTGTTTGGTTTGTACAGTAACACGTTTTTGTGGTAGATGCCAAGATTAAAATGTCAGATGATGGCCTGTCACAAGACACCAAGATCAACTTTTGGTGTTTTTTTCACATTGTTATGTAATAGGGTATCTAGAAGCTTATAACCAAATTTAACTTCCAAACAATTGTTCTCTGCTTAAGGAGATGGACAGAGATAAACATCTCTGATTAAATGCTGACCTTTAAAAGGCTGATTTAATGAATAACAAGATTTGTTTACATTTGTATTGACCTCTATCGCTATCTTTAAGAAATTAGAGAAATATGTTGGAGTTTCTTTTGAAATATTTTGAGTTTCTGCTTTTTTAAAGTCACTGGCTACTATGCCCAGTGAAATTTACTGTGGCTCATTGTAATCTAAGCCATACTAAAACTATACATTAAATACACCACGAAAAAACTAAAAACAATTTACCAGACTAGACATTGGAAAGAATAAAAAAAAAACACAAAGCTAAGAAATTTATGATTTTATTTTATGTACAAAATGTACATAAAAAAATTCTAATTAATTATTTATTAATTGAAGAAGTATATTTTGCACAAAAAAAAGTGAATACTTTCTCAGAAATTGTAGGACATTGTTGATGTTTTTTTCTTTTTATAGTACTGCTAAAAAAGTAATAAGAAAAGTTCCAGATTTTTTGATGCAGTTTCTTGTGTTAAAATACTGCTATTATGTATCCATCACTTTAATTTTTTGGAACAAAAGGCTAACAGTTTGAAAGCAACCACAAATTCTGAATTAAGCAAACCTTTTAATGCAGAAGAACTGGTTAGGGTGGTAGCTTCTCCATGTTACTAATATATAAATCCACTTACAAACAGTTTACTCGAGATTTAGAAGGTTAATAGGTTGTTTCCTTTTTCACAGTCTCAAAGTGTGTGCTTTAAGAAACTTCAATAGTTGTGAAAACAAAATCAAAGGAGTGTCCTCCATTTTTGTGTTCCACACAAGAAGGGTTTTTATAAATTAAGTAATTACTTTTGCTAGTTTTTTTAGCACCTAGATCTGAGACCTGTGCTTTCATAAACCTATTATGTGCTCATGGAAAGAACATACTCTTTTTATGTTCTGTTCACAACAACTTTTCCAGCATTCATCTGCTTTATAACGGAACATCTCTTTTCTTTGGGAAATGTAACTTGTTAATGAGATCGAAGGCATTTAGGTGCTTTGAAATAATATAAAAACTCTAATGAGCTTGCTTGTCCTAACATTTTTTTCTGTCACGTCTCCTCACAGCTGGAGTGGTTTAAAAGTGTGTGTTAAACTAAGTTTGACATAAACTGCACAGTACATTTAAGCACAAATTACATAATGCGCTTATTTTTTTTTTCTCCACACAGATGTCTGATTAGAAAGATATCAGTGCAGTCATAAAGTATCAATTATTCAGGCTCATTTACCTGCTTATGTTCCTGATTGCTCCTTCAATTCCTTTTCGCTTCTGTGTTTTCATGTACAGCAACTCCACCAGAAAATTCCTCTGAAGCTGAATGTCTTTCGCGGTTGTTGGCATCACCCACAAAAAGGTCCCGCAGTTCACATGATGTTGTATTTATATTAGTTGTGTAAACAGATGAAATCTGGAAAGAAATCTAAAAGTTTCACTAAAAGTTTCCCTCACCGTTTAGAAGTAGATGAATCAACAAGACTTGTTAGATATTTAACCAAAGGCATATATGGAGAAAAGCATTTTTTTAACATCACTGTGAAAATTAATGCTTTGACTAATTGTATTTTAAGCTTCAATTGGAAATTGAAGTCAGATTCATGTTTATTTCTTTCAGGTAAAAAAAAGCATGAGAGGCTTCAGAAGTCCGACAGATTCTAATTAAATTCCATGAGAATTTAGTCAAGGTCATTGTGCTTAGATCAAAGTGTCTCTCACACATCTAGTTGCATGTTACATTGTAAAACCAAATGTAAGCTGTTATCATAGTCCCCAGATATAAACGTGAGAGCTTAACCTTTGACAGTCTGCAGTATTTGTTGTGCCCCACTTTTATAAGTTAATTGTAGTCACAACGAACCACCCGAAGTACAAGGGAAGAGCCGGCCCATTACATCACAGAGCTAATGTAAGACAGATCACTTCCTAGACTACGTCTTTTTGACAGAGTAAAGACAAAGTTTACTCTAACAAAGACACTACTTTTCTGCAAATCCTCACCCTCTCAAACACAAACTTTTAACTTTCAAAGTATGAATGAGCGAAAGCCAAACTTTACCCACTCTAAACATCTGAAACACCACAGTCCACTGGCAGACATAGAGTCTAAAACAAGGAGCTGAATCTAAACTAATCTGAATTATTTCCCACCAGGGGAGTTCAAGGGGCTGTCCTTTGGCTGTGGCTGCTGAGCTGTAAATTTCTTGATGAGGCTGTTTAGTACAAGAGGAGCTTGGCTGCACAGTCATTCAGCATCTGGGTGTTACTGTTCCATGGTATCCCCAGCCTTCTCAGTGTTTTCTCTTTATGGTGCTAACCTTTTCCTTGTTGTCCCTATCAACCTCCACTCATGTTTGCAACCCAGTTATCCACTCAGGTGTGATTGTTCACTCCAGAGAACCAATAAAGCCATCTACAATGAAGTACAACAAAAGATTATCATCAGAAAAGGAGTCCGAGCCAGACTGCAGCCACTCCAATCGTTCATCCTTTAACCTCTCAGTAACTGTCTGTGCTAACTGTCCGGCCCAGCATCTCCACCACAGCCTCCTCCCTGCAACAACAACACACACACACAGGACAGTAACACTGTGACTGGTAAAGCTAACAGGTTTGAGTTTTTTTTTTTTTGAGTATCTCAAAAATAGACGTATACCAAAAAGCAAGCAAATGTATACTAAGTAGGGTTGCCAACTCCTTGAAATTCAAAATGGGATACCTCATGTGGGGGCCGGCTGACCCAATAACTTATTATTACTTATTAAACGATCTTGCAGCCAGACAGGATGTGCTGGAGGCTTGCCTTGATGGTATTGAAAAGTGAGCAGCTCTCTTCGTTGCCGAACCACTGGTGAAGATTTCAGGGAAAAGGTAGGGTGTCATAGGTGGCTCTGATCAAGATACTGAGCCTGGCTTGGGGGATTTTCTCTTACCCTTGGCTAGAGTATGAATTGATAGCTCCATACCTTATACTTCCCCAGGAGCTGACTCTTGTTGATTCTGGCCAAGCCATCTGCAAGCTGTTTGTACACTGCCGGCCCAATCTGCCTGTCAGAGAAGTCAGCTGCGTAGTCAATGAGCTGATGGGGGACAGACCCGTACAGAAACTACATGTAGGTCTCTTTGCTATCTCTTCACTCTCTGGATCTGCTCCCATATGACTGCTGAGTATTCCACACACCCTGGGAAGCGTGGTACTCCAGCCTTCTGGCAGCTGGTGTCAATATACCTGTTGTTCATAAGGTGGTTGGTCAGCCTCTTGGCCAGGATGGAGATCTTTCCTTCAACATTGCAGACCGCAATGCTCCTGAACTGGCTGATGGTAGATGAGTCTGCCTCCTTTGGAATGAAGACTGTGACTGCTTTTTGCCACTCTGAAGGGACGACCTGGTTCTTACATGCTACTCTCAGGAGCCTCCATAGATGTTTCTGTACTCCTGGGCAGCACTTGTACAGCTTGTACGGTATCCCATTGTGCCTGGGGCTGCTGTGTGAAGTGGTTGTCATTTCCGTACTGAAATGGTGGGCTGCTGATTTGTCTGTGTTCTTTCTGTGTAAATAATTTTGTGTGATCATTAACTGTTGTTTGTTTGTGTTAAACCGGTTGATTTCTGACTTTAATCCTTAATTACTGGTCAAAGGCAATGTAGAAATCTTTGGGAACTTTTAGATTTTATTATTTTTAATTACATTGAGCTGTCAATTTATTTTGCCTTTAGAAAAAAAAATCCTGAAGAGATTTTGAAGGTATCTACCACTTTGTAGACAGTAATCAGACCTGAATGTGCCCAGGTTTAGATCAGTGACCTCGCATTAAAGACTGGCTGAAGACTGGCTAGTTTGTATCTTTTTCTGTGAGAAATTTAGAAGAATTTAAGCTGCAATACAGAGCATGTTAAAACTTTGATTTTTTTCTGATTAAGACGATAAAAAGTTAAAACTTAAGTTTACGAAACATATTTTAAGATCATGTTTCATAATATATTTTTTTGTAATATTGTGTATTTTCTCATGAACTGGAAGCATCTACGCAACCCCACTAAAATATAATGATAAGCTTTATCTGTTTTTACCCACCTTGGAATCTAATGACTCGTAAATAATTCAAATAACTGTCCAGTCTTTGAGATTTTATAAATTTCCTTAAAAGTTTAAGAATGAGCAGAGACCGTGGGAAGGTCTTACCCAAGAACAGGATCAATAATTAGGTTGTGTGTCTATTTATGTTTGTGAGCACATACAGTAAGCAGCTGGATTTGAACTTCACTATGCTTGTGTGTGAGAAAGTATGAGGAAAAACACTGAATACGTAAGAAAAGGGGGGAAGTGGGTGGAGGTGGTTCAATTAGGACACAAATGAGCTGATCTGTACTATTTAATACTAATTAGCGGCCAGTGTTTAAGCTTTTGATATAGTCTAACAATTCAAGGCAAGGGAAATGTTATTTGTATAGCACATTTTATTTACAAAAGAATTCAAATTGCTTTATATAACACATTTCTTCTCAGAATCAGTTTTCCTAAAACAACTACTATTACCATACCAATATAATAATGTTTTTGTGAACATTACAATTCGGCGCGTGACTGGCATCCCCAAAAAATAGCCCAAAGTGATGACTCGTCATGTAGTCTGTCTCTCAGAGAGTGTATTTTGACCTTTTTGGAAACCTTGAGGGTTGACAGACTGACAGGGATCTCCCTGACAGACACTGTGGGTGTGTGTAGATTGTTGTAGCATTTGTTACCTTGTACGACCCGTTTTGACAACAAATATTACATTGTGAAGACCAACTCAATTTAACTATGGTTAGGTTTATGGCTAGTCATTAATGCAGTTACTAAAATAAATAGAAGTGATTACAAAGCTTCTAATATAGTTAAAAATACCCCATTGGTGTGTTTGTTTATATTTCAAATAGGTGTGCATGTTCTGCCCTTTAGTTTGTTGTAAAATAGGTTTTTAGTGTTCATTTTGTGAAAGTACATTGAGTCTTTTATTTTGAAGGTCATGTCAGGGATGGGACAGAAAATCAGCCACTTGTATGCTTCCTGGTTTCCAAAACATTCCCCTCATTCAGTCCGAAATTTTCTTTGGCAACAGTTTGACTGTATGTTAACAGTTTGACTTTGGTCAATGCTTACCCATTTATTTACTACAAGCCACCCTACTTCCCCATGCTCTCCGACACTCTTATCCTCCAAGAAACTTTTCTCACCTTGCACACTCAAGTTATTTTCAGCTGTCCATGACTATTTTTCACTTTCTTCTCTATTCTTTTCTGTTGTTGCACTTAACATTTTTTGGACCGTGATATGAAAAATGGTTATGACTACATGCAATGCAAATCAGTGATCCAAACGATGGCGGATAAAATATAACTAGTTGGGCATTTTTTTTTAGCATTTAGTGTATACATGTGCAACACAGTACACTGTTTAAATTTAAATTTAGGTAGGGTTTAATTGAAATAGCCTTTCTTGTAAAGTGCCTTGAGATGACATGTTCTAAATTTCCTTTATTTAAATAAACAGAATAGAATTTTGTCAAACTGAAATATGTTGCACCATTTGACAAATCAGCCAAGATGAGCTAAGTAAGAAGTAAAAAAATCATATTTAAAATTGATGATTAACTTTTTTTTTAAAAGCATTTCACACAATGCAGTGTGTGCGGCATTCTTATTTGACAACACAACAACAGCAACAAATAAGTCCTTTATCTTTTTGTAAAGATTTTTGCCAGCTCTTCTCTACAGAATTGTTTTATTGAGATGGGGTTTGCTTGGAGCTTACTTGTCATTTTCAAACATTTTACATTGAAAAATAAGAATAAAAAAACAAAACAAAAGAAAGAAAATTTTGCAACAAAAAGTATTTGTTTGCCAATTAAAACCCTGTTCACGATCCTCCACCTGATGGGTAGACATTGTCTGAAACCCCAAATTCTTGAGAATCATCAGAATATTGCTTCAGCAAATATTTGTCTCAACACTGTATAGTCCCTCCCACTACTTGCATATCTCCTTTAGACTCATATCTTGGGTATACTGTCTATGCTAAATCTCCAAGAACCACTTCAAACTGTTGAAAAGCCGCAATGCTTTTCCAACTCCTCTACTTATTTCTAATTGGAGGGATTAGTGACCATAAACAAATAGTTTATGTCAGACGCTTCTGCATCTTATTTTTTGGGTTGTAATCCCTTTTCATATTGTTAGTGGTTTTAAGACATACAGAAATCTTTTAAAGAAGAGTTTCACCTTGTTCCTTCTTAAGCCTGACTGACTAAAGTGAAACCAAAGTTAGTCATGATGAGGCCCCAGTCAATCTATCTCACTCCCCATCCTGTAGAACTTAATACTCAGTCATAAAGGCTCATTACACATTTTTTCTAGTTCTATGTTTGATGGAATGCATATACAGAGGATAAAACATAATGAACTGTAGATCAGTCCAGAGATTAATTTTTAAAATCAAGCTTTATGGGATTTTTGGTATAGTTACGCACATGTTCTAAACTCGCAGAGAGCAGCCAGATTCTTTGTTTTATAAAAAAAAAAAAAAGGTTTGTGTGGGCTATACTTTATCTTTGAAGAGTCTGAAAACAATGTTGTCAAAGTTGGTTTGAGTTTAGGCTAACGTCTTGTAATTATTGCATCACACCCTAAATGAATTGAATGACATTTTTTTCTGTTACAATAATATTCTCATGTGTTTGGTATTTCAAAGCATTTCAAAGAGGATAACCTTGAAAAGCTTTGCAGAGATGAGGTGTTGAAAAATACTCATCCTTAATAAAGTCAGATTAGTTTTGCAATTTTTTCCTGATGTTTTTTAGTGTACTATGTTTTTCTGTCTGCTGGAGGAAGCAAGTGCTCAGCTTCATGAGAGTGCACATGACCTGGCATGTTAATGTTGATACAGAGTATGAAGTTTAACTTCATGCATTTAGCAGACACTTTTATCCAAATCGACTTACAAAAAGAGGGTTTAACATTGAACTACGACGCAATTTAGCTGCAATACGCCAGGAGAGGATTTAACATTAATGATGACACTCATTTACAGCAGTTGTGTAACACAGAAGGCCCAAGTACCATACACTAAGTGCTAACTAATATCAGGGGGGGTAGTAAGTGCTTTTAGATCTTTCAGGGCAAAAGATACTCTCGGAAGAGCTGGGTCTTCAAGGATTTCTTGAAGGTGGAAAGAGAATTTGATGTTCTCATAGTGCCCGAAAGGTCGTTCCACCAGCGAGGAACCGCAAATGAGAAGAGTTTAGATTGACCTGCGTGGGGTTTTGGTCATGGTAGTTGGCGCTCCTTGGAGGAACGGAACGGGCGGGCAGTGATGTAAGGCTTTAAGAGGGTGTTCAGGTAGATGGGCGCTGATCCATCAAACACTCTGTATGCCAGTATAAGTGATTTCAATTTGATACGTGCATCTAAGGGAAGCCAATGGAGTTTAGTGAAAAGGGGTGTGACATGCGATCGCTTTGGCCAAGCGAGCTGCTGCATGCTGGATCCTCTGTAGCGGTCTCACAGCACAGGCTGTAAGACCTGTTAGGAGACCTGTTACAGGCGTTACAGTCAAGGCGGGAAATGACTAAGGTCTGAACTAGCAGCTGTGTCGCATGTTGAGTTAGATATGGCTTAATCTTCCTGATGTTGAATAGAGAGAAGAGACACGATCTAGCGACAGAGGCAACCTGATCCTCAAAGGTCAGCTGATCATCGATCATGACGCCCAGGTTTCTTACAACCTTAGTGGGTGCCACAGATAGGGAGAATAACCTGATGCTGATGTTGTGGTGAATACCTTCCTTGGCTGGGATGACAAACAGTTCCGTTTTGGAGAGGTTCAGGTGGAGGTGGTGATCTTTCATCCATGCAGATATGTCAGAAAGACAGGCTGAGATCCGCGTCAGTACCGAGAGGTCATCTGGAGGAAAGGACAGACAGAGCTGGGTATCATCTGTATAGCAGTGACAGGAGAAGACATGCGAATGGATGATTGTGCCCAGCGAAGTAGTGTACATGGCAAAGAGGAGGGGGCCCAATACTGAGCCTTGGGGCACCCCTGTGGTGAGGTGGTGTCACATCAATGTTTGGCCTTGCCATGCCACCTTGAAGGATCGTCCGGTGAGGTAGGATTCAAACCAGGAGTGTGCACTGCCCTCAATGCCCATGTCTGCCAGCTTGCTAAGTAGGATGCTGTGGTTTACAGTATCAAATGCAGCTGAGTGGTCCCGTAGGATGAGAACTGATGATTGGCCTGTTGCTTTGGCTTCTTTTAAGGATTCTGTTACTGACAGGAGTGCCGTTTCAGTGGAGTGACCACTCTTAAAGCCTGATTGGTTAGAATCAAGGAGGTCATGTTGGGAGAGAAAATTTTGTCACCTGGTTTGAGACAGCTCTTTCAATGATTTTAGATTGGAAAGGGAGGAGGGAGACCGTCGGTAGTTCTCCACTTGGGTGGGGGCTAGGGAAGTTTTTTTTAATAAGGGACTTACCTGGGCTTGTTTGAAGGCGGTGGGGAATGATCCGGTAGATAGTGAAGCGTGAGTGGCTGCTGTCACAACGGTTGGAGCTATGGCTTGCAGGAGTGTGGTGGGAATAGGGTACAGAGGGCAAAATGTAGGGTGGCTGCTTGTGAGAAGCTTTGATACCTCATCCTCGGTGAGAGGGGTGAATGAAGAAAAGGAAGCAGTGGGTTCAGCGGCGCTCAGGGGAAGGACCAGTGAGGAAGAGTGAGCTGTGGTCTGTGTAGATGGTTCCGAGAACTGACTGCTGATCGGTGCCACTTTGTCGGTAAAGAAGTTGGCAAAGGAATTAGCTGTGAGGTTGGTTGCAGGAGGAGGATGTGGTGGGTTTAACAGAGACTTGAAGGTAGAAAATAGCTTCCGGGTGTCTGTATTGCTGTGGATCTTGTCCTGATAGAACTCCTTCTTTACAGTACAGGACCCATCTGATCTGGCATACATTTGGAAGTATGCCAGATCAGATGGGTCCTATGATTTGTGCCATCTTCTCTCCGCAGCTCTGAGGTTTGTGTGCATCGATCTAAGGGAGTCAGCCATGAGTGTGACTGCATGGGTCTTGCAGGTTTGGTGATCAGTGGGCACAAGTGGTCTAAGCAGGAACTCAGTGTTGAGCAGAGGGACTTTGTGGCATCATTTACCTCCAGAGATGAGAAAGTGCTATGGGGTGGAAGAGCAGAGGTTACAAGTACAGAGAAGTGGGCAGGAGACAAGTTTGCGGAGATTGCGAATGGAGACAGTGGGTGGGTGTGCAGTGGGTAGTTGATGGAAACAAGCATCAAGCTGAATAAAGTAGTGGTCTGAGAGGTGTAGAGGAGTAACTTTAAGTAAATTGCATGGTTTCATCTAGCTTTTTTTTAAAGTTTCTGTTTCATAACACAGACCCGAAAGTAGATAAGAGACTCTTTAGAGACAGACAAATCTCATGAAGTAATCTAGTGTTATGTAGATACACTACCAAAACTAAGAATACATACAATTAGTACATACTATGATCTAATGACTGCAAAAATCAAAGGATTATATAGTAGATGTACGTTTGGCTGCAATCAGAGCACATCGTCTGGGTGGATAGGTCGTATTTAGGATTGTATTTATGGACAATGCAATTTTACCCAATCCTTCCTTGAAAAACTCTGTCAGGTTGCATGGGGGTTGGTTGAGAACAGCCATTTTAAGTCCTAGATTGAGTTCTGGGCTTTGAATGGGCTCCTCCAGAACAGACACCTTGTTTTCTTCAAAGCATTATCCTGTAGCTTACTGTATCTGGATACTTTGAGTTATGGTCTTCTTGGGGGACAAAATATGTCCTCTGAAGACTTAGTTCTCTTGCAGATGGAAACAACTTGTCCTCTGAATTTTTTCTAGCTTTTGCTGCATACATTTCACCTTCTGTTTACAAGCCTTTTAGGGCCGTTTGAAAACAGCCACCCCACTGCATAATACTATGAAAAATATATGTCCTTTATTGGCTAAGATAAACACATTTTCAAGAATAACCTTTATAAGATGCTTGTGTAAAGCCTTGTGCTTTTTGGATATGGTAGCATGTGACTGAGCTTTGTATTTAAGCAGTATAAAATAAAAGCAATACCCAATGAGGTGGCAGGAATTGCCATCTGTGTATTTATTGCATTCATGTAATGAGCTGAGATCATTACATTACGTAAAAAATTACATACTTTTAATTTTTTTTATTTTGTGGTGTTGCATGCCCATTGTGTAATGAAATTTTTTTTATGGAAAACTATAATGTCATCACGGTCAGCATAAAGATGATAAAACTGCATGAGAATAAATATACGTATGATTAAAGGGTGGCATTTATTAATCTGGGAACAGTTGTCATGTTTTGGGTCAAACTTTCTGCAAAGGGAGTCTTTAAAATTCCCAGGTTTGACTAGTGGCACCTCCTCCTGTCATCTCCAAATGCATCTCCTAGCGCATTTTCACATCTGAAGGAATCCTAGCAGCTTCACGTAAACAATCCTTTTGTGTAAGGTAAGTGAGGTTTTCTTGTCTGAACATAATTGAAGGAAGTTATCGTACTTTGCACTCCTGGGGTTTATTTTTACAAGCTTGAAACAAAGATATATCAATTCATTCCATTATTTTATGATTCTCTTCGCATCCATTTTAATTGCATAAGGATCGATAGGGGACACATTTGCAGCTGATAAACTGTGACTGCCCCCATTATAGGGTAGCCAGCACTAAAGCGCCAGGATCTAAGTAGCTAAAGGGGGACATGAATAAATAAATGACAACTAGTCAAAAGGATCCTCCCTGTTCAATCCCAAACAGCGTCTTAAGAGCTTCTTGTCTCACTTTGTCAAAGAGGAGCAGTTTGTACATTTGTAGGAGGAAGAATTGGGAAAGCTTAAGGACTGAGGAAAGAAAATTGTTAAAAATCGTGAACCTTGGTACAAAAAAAACAAACCAAAAAACATGTCATTCTAATTTTTTTTCAATGGGTTTCCCACATTTTCCATCACACGTGGTTCCCAGTCCCTATATGTGGGTTGCAGTCTCATTCATGTCATTTGTTAACATGTTCCATGTTTGATTGACATGTTCTATTTAAACCCCATGTGAAAAAATAGGAATTACATGTTACACAAATCAACATGTATAATTGTGTTTTTTTATGTGACCCATTATTTCATATGTTATACATAGTTATCATAGTACTCCACAATTTTCAGATATTTATTTTTATTTTTTTCCGTTTGACTTCATGTCTGACCTGTGTTGGATCACAAAAAATCTTTAGGAAAAATAGATTGAGTTGTGTAATTCTAACATTAGGAACTATGGGATGTATGGTGACAGTCACCATTTTTATTAAGGCTAGGCCATTCTAAATCACCAATAGCCATTGAAATACACACATTCAATTTCCACATTAGTTATAAGTAATAAAAATTAAGTTATTTTGCGAATGGTAAGTAGTTTTTGTCTATGAAAACCATGGATGGAATTTTTTTAATGTTTTTCGATGTTACTGTGAGCAATTTCTCCTCATGAAAAGAATTTAGACATTTGTCAATCTTTGTAAATCCTAAACACTAACGGGTTTGTCGTGACTGCTATTTTACACTTTTCTTAACTGGTTTCATAAGACCATCAAAAAAATATGAATACGTTAAAATATGACCAAATGCTGTAACTATGTAATAAATTATTAATCTTTGTTACTGGTCTCTTGAATAAGCTTATACAAATGTTTTAAGAAGGATACATGTGTGTTATGTAGCTTTAAAAGCAGTCAAACATGCAATCAAGATGGCGGCGCGCGGTAGTGCAGCGGCTTCTCACGCTCCTAGTGAACACCCTGATTTAAGTAGTTTTTACGTCGGTTCCGAGCCCAAACTTATGCGCCTTATGCGTATGAGTTATGGACGGACTGAACTTTGTAGGTTTAAGGACAGTTTGGTCACTAAAAACCTAGATAATAACATCCAAGCAAAACTGGGCATACTACGGCTCCTCCGGACTTTGGCGTGGAGGAGCAGAGCGCTGCAAACAAAGGGCCGGCGGAGGCGATGCAAGCGGCGGCAGAAGAGGGGGAAGCGCGGCGGTGTGCTAGCCAGGCTAAAGGCTAATGCTAACCGACCCCCGATTCCTTCACTTTTCCTGTCCAACGTCCGCTCTCTGGACAACAAGCTGTGCCTGCTGCGGCTGAGGATCAGTGCTTGTGAGGACATGAGGAACTGCGCTGTGATTTGTCTCACAGAAACCTGGCTGAACGACACCATGCCGGACTCAGCCTTCCAACTCGCCGGCTGGCAGCTCTTCTGGGCGGACCGCAACCAGCTCTCCGGGAAAGCCCGCGGAGGCGGACTATGCGTCTATATCAACAAAGGTTGGTGCACAAACTGCGTGTTGGAACACAGCCTCTGCTCCAAGGCGACAGAACAGCTGACTGTGAGGTGCAGACCTCACTATCTGCCTCGGGAGTTTACGGCTGTGTTCGTTGTTGCTGTTTACATAGCGCCGGATGCTAATGCTAACATCGCGCTGAAGGAGCTATATAACAACATCAGCTCACTTCAGAACAAGCACCCGGAGGCTTTCTACGTGGTAGCGGGGGACTTTAACCACGTAGAACTGAAAGACTGCCTGCCGAAGTTTAAGCAGCATGTGAACATTCCAACACGTGGAAATAACACGCTGGACCGTGTTTACAGCAACCTGAAAGACGCATACAGAGCCTTCCCCCGCCCCCACCTCGGGCTCTCCGACCACATCTCCGTCATGCTGGTGCCTGCTTACCATCCCCGGCTGCGACGCTCCAGACCCACACAGAGGACCATCACTGTGTGGCCCAGTGACGCCGACGCCGTGCTGCAGGACTGCTTCGGCTGCACAGACTGGCAGGTCTTCGGGGAGGCTGCTGAGTGTGAGGGGGAGCTGGACCTGGAGGACTACACATCTGCTGTTCTGGGGTATATCAGCAAGTGTGTGGAGGATGTCACCACCACCAAGACTGTGACTTGCCACCCGAACCAGAAACCCTGGCTGAATGCAGAGGCACGTTCTCTGCTGAAAGCCAGGGATGCTGCGTTTAGGTCTGGTGACTCACAAGAGCTCAGGAGGGCAAGAAGAAAGCTGACTGCAGGAGTTAAGAGGGCAAAAGCTGCATATGCTCAGAAAATCCAGGGACACTTTTCCTCCCAGGATCCACAGAGCATGTGGAAGGGCATCAAATGCATGACAGACTACAAACCTAAAACTGCACAATGCCCCAAAGATCCCTCCCTGCCTGAGGCTCTCAACCAATTCTACGCCCGGTGTGACAACCGTGACACCCTCCCCAGCACCAGAATAACAACTCCACCAGGAGAAGAGCCCATCAGTGTGACTCCAGCAGAAGTAAGGAGGACGCTGAGGAGGATCAACCCCCGGAAAGCTGCTGGCCAAGACAACATCCCCGGACGGGTGCTGAGAGAGTGCGCGGACCAGCTCTCAGACGTGCTGGCGGACATCTTCAACGCCTCCCTCATCCAGGCAGCTGTCCCCACCTGCATGAAGACCGCCACCATCATCCCGGTCCCCAAGAGCTCTGAAGTGACAGGTCTGAATGACTATCGACCAGTAGCCCTCACACCGATAGTCACAAAGTGCCTCGAGAGACTGGTTCAGACTCACATCAAAGCCAACATCAGCGTCACCGTTGATCCACATCAGTATGCA
>JAVLVB010000464.1:442554-455115 GCA_032876305.1 Orestias chungarensis
GCTCTTGTGAGTCACCAGACCTAAACGCAGCATCCCTGGCTTTCAGCAGAGAACGTGCCTCTGCATTCAGCCAGGGTTTCTGGTTCGGGTAGCAAGTCACAGTCTTGGTGGTGGTGACATCCTCCACACACTTGCCGATGTACCCCAGAACCGCAGATGTGTATTCCTCCAGGTCCAGCTCCTCCTCACACTCAGCAGCGTCCCTGAAGACCTGCCAGTCTGTGCAGCCGAAGCAGTCCTGCAGTACGGCGTCGGCGTCATTGGGCCACACAGTGATGGTCCTCTGTGTGGGTCTGGAGCGTCGCAGCCGGGGATGGTAAGCACGCACCAGCATGACGGAGATGTGGTAGGAGAGCCCGAGGTGGGGGCGGGGGAAGGCTCTGTATGCGTCTTTTACGTTGGTGTAAACACGGTCCAGCGTGTTATTTCCACGTGTTGGAATGTTCACATGCTGCTTAAGCTTCGGCAGGCAGTTCGTCAGTTCTACAAGGTTGAAGTCCCCGGCTACCACGTAGAACGCTTCCGGGTGCTTGTTCTGAAGCGAGCTGATGTTATCATGTAGCTCCTTCAGTGGGATGTTAGCATTAGCATCCGGCGCTATGTAAACAACAACAACGAACACAGCCGTAAACTCCCGAGGCAGATAGTGAGGTACGCACTTCACAGTCAGCTGTTCTGTCGCCTCGGAGCAGTGGATGTTTTCCAACACGCAGTTTGTGCACCAACCTTTGTTGATATAGGCGCATACTAAGCCCCTGTGGGCTTTCCCGGAGAGCTGGTTGCGGTCCGCCCAAAAGAGCTGCCGGCCGGCAAGCTGGAAGGCTGAGTCCGGCATGGTGTCGTTCAGCCAGGTTTCTGTGAGACAGATCACCGCGCAGTTCCTCATGTCCTCACAAGCACTGATCCTCATCCGCAGCAGGTCCAGCTTGTTGTCCAGAGAGCGGACGTTGGACAGGAAAAGTGACGGAATCGGGGGTCGGTTACATTAGCCTTTAGCCTTGCTAGCACTCCGCCGCGCTTCCCCTCTTCTGCCGCCGCTTGCATCGCCTCCGCCGGCGCTTTGTCTGCAGCGCTCTGCTCCCCCACGCCGAAGTCCGGAGGAGCTGTAGTCTGCCCAGCTTTGCTCGGATGATATTGTCTAGGTTTTTGCTGATCAAACTGTCCTTAAACCTACAAAGTTCAGTCCTGCCATAACTCCTACGCATGAGGCGCATAAGTTTGGGCTCGGAGCCGACGTAAAAACTACTTAACTCAGGGTGTTCACTAGGAGCATGAGAAGCCGCTGCACCACTGTGCGCCGCCATCTTGCTTTCCGCCATCTTGCAAAGGGTTTAGGCTCCCTCTTAAACGAAACTTTCCAGATTTCCCCTATACTGAGCATGCATGTGAAGACAAAGGGGAGGGGGGATCTAGCTGAACCCTGGTTCAGTATGATACATTGTGACCCTCCAGTGAACATAGCAGATACACAAAATAAAAGCAAACAACTATTGAAGCACTGTTGCAGGCCTACTTATTTTATGAGATGGTAAGACAGTTTTACCAAGAGGAGGGTGTGGTCAAGGTGGTATATATATTTGATGATTTAGGCCCTGACCTAACTCAGCAACTCAGAAGTGCTCTCGAAATCAGGTAAGTGAATTTATTTGCAGTGTTATTTACAATGATTAAAGAATTGTGGAAGAGGCAATCTCGGGTCTAGAGCTGCATTGGCAATGGGGGAAGAAGGAACCACAACAGGAGGAAACCAGGAACACTGAGAGAGAGAGGACTTGTTAGATGGATGTTTCTGGAAGATGAGTTACGTTGAGAAGTAATTGAGATTGTCTTACTTTCGGTGATGAAGGTTTTCCGCCAGGGAGGAGTGAGAGGATCTGCTGATGTTGGGTTTGTTGTTGTGTAGATGATGAGTTTATCCAGAGGGCATTGTGATGGAGGATGCTGCTGTGTTGATGCTGGGGCGGCAGGATATGTGGTCGCGAGCCAGAGGTCCAGTGGAGGTCTGAGGAGTGGATGCAGTCCAGTATGTGAGAACAAGAGAGGTGAGTTTTTGCAGGTTGAATCTTTGTCTTGAGTTTACTCACAGGGAGAGGTCACAGGAGAAAACCTGTTTAGGCAAACACGAGAAATAGTTACTAGGGGTTTCACACCAGACAAAGACTGAAAAGTAAGACATATGTCTTACCACTTGAAAAACACAGGAGGGCTTGGACACACCATGTATTGGAAACGCTCAGACGATGAATGACTGCAGAGCTGCTCTTCTTATCCTCCACAGCAGCAATTAGAAGATTGGCAGCACCTGCTGCAGCATGCCCAAGGCATAGCAGCCTCCAGGAACGCCCTTTGATGATGACAAGAGGTAGGACAGAAAAAACTAACCCAGCAAAAACATTACCATACCTGACCTATACCTATATTTCTTACACATACTGCCATCCTTCAGTTCTAAAAATTATTTGCTATGGGTAAGTACTGTAGGTGACCCATTGGAGGAGCAAGTATTTTGGGTTCCCAAAATTAGCTACCATTAAAGATTCAAGGAGTATTAAGACATAAATGTATGAGTTAAAGCAACATTCTTGGTATTTTTTTTTATTATTAATATAAAGGTAAAACAAAATAGCAAAACTAGAAGATAAAACAAAGGAATAAACTAAAATACCAGAGGTGGGACCAAGTCCTTATTTTGGAAGTCACAAGTAAGTCTCAAGTCTTTGCTCTCAAGTCCTGAGTCAAGTCCCTAGTCAAAACAAGCAAGTCCCGAGTCAAGTCCCAAGTCGTTCCCACCGATTCTCAAGTCAAGTCCAAAGTCCTACCACTTGAGTTTCAAGTCCTTTCGAGTCCTTTCAACATCACATTATATTTACACAGATGTTTGCTTTTGAGATCAATATTTATTAATCAAAGCTTCTTGTAAGAACACCCTTCAAACAACAGGAAACAAAAAAACAAATGAAAATGTAATCAATTGGTTAAAAGTGCTGACGTACTTTTATTGCATTTTGTATTACTACTGTAATAACTACTTCCACGGCAGTTTCTGTCCTGTCCGGGGAGGTACAAGAAATACATAAACATAACAATGAACAGGGTTGGGCTTTTTCTTTCTGATCTCTAAGCTGTATTGCATTTGCAAAATACCAAATTAGCCAAAAGTCTGTTAGTCATTTGTGCACGATGGGGACGTACTATAATGCCACCATGGCTGAAAACTCGCTCCACTGGAGTACTAGAGGCAGGCACTGCCAAGACTCTGAGAGCAACTTTGAAGAGTGAAGGAAGAGTATTCATGTTCAATGCCCAGAAAAAAAGGGCGTTCTGTCCTTCAGCTATGTCAAAGCAGTGACTAAGCTGTAGTGCTGCAGTGGTCCCAATGTCTTTCTTCTGCCTCTTATGATATGCAGCAAACAGCCCTTTTCCAAAGTCCTCTTGCTCTTCTATATCAACCAGAGGCACAGGTTGATCAGCCTCTGCAGCATCTTGCAGGATCAATTCTGACAAAACATTTAGCGTTTTACTATTGACATTGATAATACAGTGAATTGATAATACAGTACTAAAAATTAGTGTGATTATTGCAGCCATTTAGATAAGGTTGAGAGAAAAACAATCTGCATTAAAGTCAATAAAATCTACCTTTAACTCGCTGTTTCACCTCTGCCTTGATGTCACGGCTGACCAGCACATGGGGCTCCACCCATAGTAGAGAAAAGGCTGGATCCAACGCGGTTGCTTTGAGGTAGACTGGGTCTGAAAAGGGGGCAATTTCTCATCTTGATTCTTTGCCAGTTTTTAAATATGAGTTTCGAGAAAAATAGCAAGTCTTTTCGAGTCAACATGCTCAAGTCCAAGTAAAGTCACGAGTTACTGATGTTAAAGTCCAAGTCGAGTTGCAAGTCTATTTTATATTTGTCAAGTCGATTCTGAGGTCACCAAATTCTTGACTCAGGTCTGACTCGAGTCCAAGTCATGTGACTCGAGTCCACACCTCTGTAAAATACATACAGAAAGTAACACAAAGAAGAAACCGCAAAACAGCATAGATCATGACACATATATGTGTAAAATTACAAACCGCTGAAATTTGTTCTTATGGCTTTACAAATGACTGCACTGATTTTTATAGGATTATCCATGTGAAAAGGTAAATAACAAAACTTTACACCAGTCCTAAATATATTTGTCTTAAGATTTATTGACCTCTTATCAGTTTTATTTCAGGTTAACATATACCATTTAATTTAGTTGATGCTGGTCTAACAGAAAATGAGAAAAAAATGTTTTGGAGTTTGTTTTGCTTTGAGATGAGAACTGAGATGAATGAAGAGAGGGAAGATGGAGGACAGTGTTGATGCCAGCGTTTCTGGATAATGCACACACATGTTTTAAAAGATCAGAAAGTCTCAATTCATCTTTGTGCCTGTGATTCAAAAAGGATGGTTGCGGTTGTCAGAAGCTGTGGGTGGTTCAACCAGGCTTTGCATTATTGGAGGTGGGGTCAAATAGAGTTCAGCATTATGAAGTTTGGCCCAGAAGCACTGTCAGGATCCATGCACGCCAATAAGTACATTCAAAATTCTGCTTCTTGGGAGCAAACTGACCACAGGGCCTTAAAGCAGCATATAAACACACACACGTACATACACAGACCAGAGACACACACACAGCTGATGAGCTTATCACAACTGAATGCAGCCTATTTATTTGTTTGCCAAGACTGTAGATATAGCATAGGGAGCAAAAAGCCCGAGACACTGTAAATCCATTTATGTGTGACACAAAGTTACAGTTCGTATCCAGCCATGTGTGTAAACATCTACATGGACAAGTTATCAGACTGAACTGAAACTGAATCAGAAGGAGCCCCTTTGTGTCAAGCTTTTAGCAGCATGCCACCTATGAGGATGGGGGACATTTGTATTCAGCAAGCCTCTGCATTTTGGTGAGCTGCTTCACTTAATCAGTCCATAAAAGCCAAAGCAAATCACTCTCTTGTTCTGATTAGTAAAAGCCTAGCCTAACAAGAAGAAAATGAATCTTATATCCCTGATTTACTTCCTAGCTCTCAATACTGAGTCATACTCTTTGCAAGGTCAGCTCCATCCCTTTTGAAAGCTATAACATTTGTTGTGTTTACCACCTTTCCCTAAAGACCCATATACAAGACAATCGTCGCCTGTGGGATCCTCCAATGCTTCACAATTCCACCGTGATTAAAGATTAAAATCTTCAAAGTTAGTTAAAAATAAAATATAAAACATTCTTTTACCTGTCAACTATATACACTGACATTAAAAATGATTTACCGATATGTGAAAGAAAAAGTACATAACTTCCCTCTTTGGCTGACCTACTCAAGCAGAGGTTAAGGTAATTGGTGCTATAGTCTCACCATAAGATGAATGGAGAATACCCATGTGCATGACAATGAAAAAAGATTGTAGTACTATTATGTTCCAAGGGTTATTTACTCCTACGTTAGCTGCTCCAGTATTCCTCAATTAAACAGACTTCATTCAAACTGACTTACAAAGTAAACACAATATCACAGGTATTATCAATCTGACCACAAGCTATTTAGAGGAAGAACTCATTAATTGATGACCGAAGATTTTAGGACAGATGTCTGTCCCTAGGATTCCTTTATCAAAATAAGTTTCTTAAATCTATGTATAGTGCTCTGGCAGTGCCAAATTCTAAATTTAATGTTTTAATAATTTTTCATTAATTATGCCAAATAGTTTCCGTTGTTCTACTCCGTAATGCCAAAAATGCTATTTCTTATTGTTTTGTTGAAATTTGATAAAAAATAACTTTGGGTTATTGAAAAGCAATTTAAAAAATATTTACTTATTGCAAGTAAAAGCAGAAGAACAGTCTATTTTTAGATCTGGCTAAAATATTCCAAAGGCAAAACACCTAATTGTGTATTTACTAATGCACTGTAACTGTGTTTTAGTTTGCTTTAGCCACATCATTGCATCATACAAAATGTAAAACATAGAAATAAATACAATTGTCTTTTATCCTTATTTTCACAAAAAAATTCCAGCTGCTGGGATAATTAAACTTCTGATGGAGGCTTCAATTGTTAGCTTTTGTCATGATCTATGTTTGGTTTAGGTTCTGTTTCTTCCTGTGTGTGTGTATGTGTGTCTTCACTCATCTTCATTCACATCTGTTATTCAATCATCCAATCATCTTTTCCACCAATCACACCCCGGTTCACAGTATATAAGCCTGTCTCATTCATTCACTCACCGCTGGATCGTCTGTTGTTTTTCCCTGTTGCTTTGCCTTCTCGTCTCTCTGCGTCATCTCCTGTTGTCTTTCCCTAATGTCCTTCTCCTTCTCGCCCCAACGTCTCCGGTAAGTCTCTTGCTCGCTAGCTCTCAGTCCTGGCTCTTCATCTTGGTCCCCTGGTCTCATCCCGTGTTCTCTGTTTGTCTCACTTCCTGTAGTCCCCGGGTTTCCTTGTCTCTTCCCCGTCATGTAGTTATTAGTTTGTTTGTCTCAGTTTATTTCCTCCCTTCCTGTGTTATTAGTTATGTTTGTTTATTAGTGTCGTTGTGTTTGTTAACGTTTGTAGTTTCGGCGTCTCCTTTTGTATTTGGCTATGTTTACATTTTGTAGTCCCGCCTCCGCTTTCTGTTTGATTACGTCTCTCGTTGTTCCGTTTCCGGTTTGCCTGTGTTCCCCTGTATGGTTCCTTTTCATGTTTATGTTCATTTATCATCCCTCACAATAAAGTATTATTCACCCAACTCCACCTCTGCTCAAGTCATTTAAACGTTTCCTGACAGCTTTATTTTTAAACCAAGATTATTAAAACAGGGCTTGCAATTGCTAAAAACAAGTCAATTATATAGTCAGAAATGCAATTGGAAAAATTTATAAAGATTCACAACAACCACTTGAGAATGATGTGATAAAAACACATAAGTTTGAACATTCCATTTTCTGGGATAATCAGTTTTCCCGGATACCAGTACAGAATGAAATAAACAAACAAACAAAACAACAACTCCCAAATCAGCCAAAATGTTATTGAATAGTGAGGGGTTACATATGAACATTTTAAGACACTGAATATCCCCTGAAGGGCAGGTATAATTTCATGTTATGAATTGAACAGCACATGTGTAAATCTGCCTATATCAGGCAGAAATGAGTGATTGTGGGGGAAAGAAGATTTATCTTCTATCGTTTCCTTTTTGTTCATTGGAAATGTGCCTGTATGATGTCATAGATAAATAAATGAAATGTAATGAATAGCATCTGTCATATTTTTTTAAGCCTTTTAACTCATCAGGAGAGGTGTGTGGAGAGCTGAGCCAGTGGGTTATAGTTACCTGAGTGAGGCCTGATCCAGAAGGTAGAGGTTGCTACGCTGGAGCGGACAGATCGTGCAGGAGCTGGACGAAGCAAAGGAGCGATACCAAACATGGTTTCTTGGTTCAAAGACAGGCTTGAGTCTCGAGAGTTTATTGATTCATTGAGGGATGGATTACCTGAGTTTAGCGCAAAAGGAGAAATTACTTCAGTAACACATGGAATCACAATTGGAGGCATATACTGTAAGCAACAAGTATATCAAAGAGAGTTGTCACTGGGACTAAATGCTACCATAGGTAACCACACACTAAGGCAAAGAGTGAGTGGTAGGACACTCCTCTTATACAGCTCTACTGATAGGCTGGAGGCCTGAAGCAACCCCAGTGATCATTCACAGGGTTTTCAATCGGCTAGACGATCAGCCTCAGAGGGGACCCTTGCTGGCGAATCTAGGGAGCGAAAGGGAACAGGAACCCAACTGACCTTGGGAGAGATATCTCGGAAGGATAACTAAACTTGCTGACCAAAAATCAAGTAACGTGTTTGCAATCCCAGAGGTGTAAACGAGTGCTGGAACTCGTTTGCGGTCTCCTAACCTTTCATTTTGTACAGAGTTGTGATGGGAAGCAGCAACGGTGTCAGTCCAGCTCTTCCTGCAGCGTGAGATGTGGTGGTTACCTGAGGTGACCGAGATATCCCTCTCGTCTGATGGAAACAGTGGCAACAGGTAATCTAAAGAGATCTCAAATGCAGAAAGGCCGGTTACAGCAGAAGCATGACAATGGTGTGCGTACTCAACACAGGCTGGTTGAGACGCTCTGTGTGACTATTGGATTGAGAATGGTAGGCAAAGGTGAGGTTGACCTTGACTGCACACAAGTGTTTTGACATTTGGAAAACAAACTGGGGGCCCCAATCAGACAGAACATTGAAAGCATGTTTCACAAGAATATAGTTAGTCTGGTGAGCTGTAGGCAACGTTTCTTAAGAGGATAAGATGACAGGACTCTGATAACAAACCTTCAGAAAAAAACTTTATAGGGGTCCAGTAATAACAAGACTGGGGCTTTGGAAAAGAGCAGTTTTAATTAAATGAACTGAATGAATGCGGTGTCTGCTTACGGAGTCCAGGTAAACAGGCGTTTAGTCGGGTTAGAGCACTGAGTGGGGGCAGCGGTCGGGCTATACTTCTTAAGAAGTTGTTTCCCAGTTTCTGCTGTGGGCCAATTACCAACGGCTTGGATCTTGATAGAGTCTGCAAAAATATGTCCACCCTGGAAGATATTACCTAGAAATGAGATGGATGAATTATGAAATTCACATTTTTCAGCTTTTTCACAGAGATGTTCGAGGTTTTTTAGGAGACGTTGAAGAACTAGGCAAACATGTTGTTTGCAGTCCAACAGGTTCTTAGAAAAAATAAGTATGTCGCCAAGGTACACAAAGATATTCAGGAAATCGCAGAGTATGTCATTGTTCAAATCTTGAGAAACAGAGGGGGGCATTACAGAGGCTGAATGGCATAACTAAATAATAAAATGTCCAGGTGGTGTCTTGAAGGAGATGAAGGCTCATCTCTCTGGTGTGTATGGACTAGGTGCTATGCCTTCGTAAAAAAGTTTAAAATTCAGCTTCACCCTTTCCGGTAGTTCTAATAATTTTTTTTTCTTATTTTTTTTTTTTACATTTACAACGCATTCCCTAAAATATGGCCATGAAAGACAAGTTAGATATGTTTAGACATTATCTTTGTGTTGTTTTGGTGTACTTACTATCTATACTTTATTAAAAAACTCAACATGTATTCAGTTTATTCATATGTTTGTCGAAACTCTTATATTCCGTTTAACAAATTTACCTTTAACTTTTCAAAGTTCTGTTGCAGAGAATTAAACACTTCAGCTTAGCAGCTTTCCAGCTTTGAGGCTGATTAGTACAGTACTCCCACTCCCTGTAGAGTCTACATATTTCCCGCTGACATTAATGACAAACACTTTTCTTGTTTTAAGTATATTGTGTCATTTTTGTAATATCATTACCACCCAGTGGAGCTGTTCTGTTCAAACAGTTCTCTTACTTTTATGAAATAATAAGCGCCAAAGTGACTATATGTTAAGCATACATCCTCATCCTAAAGGTTACATGCTCAATAATAATATTGTTTAATACTGCATGCTGGTATTTAGGTCTTACTAAGTCATTTTGAAAAGCTCCAATCAATATAATATATTTTCCCCCCAAATAATAGAGACAATATTAAGACTCAAACATTTTTTGCCATCCATTTGAAATCTTTAGGGTGATACAAAACCCTAACTGCTTTATCTGGTTAACAATCAACATAAGGCAATGCGTCATCAAATTCTTTAAATGATGATGTATCTGTCAAACCATCATTTAATATTCATGTAAGGTATATAGAAATTGCAGTCCAAATAGTAATTATTATTTGTATTTTCAAGAAAAATATATTTAAAATATTAAAAATTAAAACTTCAAGATTTCAAATGAAAATCCTGTTAAAAACTAAACTAATGGAAAAATTACCCTAAAGGGAATTTCTTAAGATTTTAAATTATTTGCAGTGGTTGTTTTTTTGTTTTGTTTATTTATTTTTGTTTTAGTTTTACTTATGTTGAGCTAAACTTAGATAAGAATAATAAATTAATGTTAGGTTAATTGTTGTCTCCAAAATTGTTTCACCCAAGGCACACAATGTACTGTTTTATTGAAAGTTGGTTGTACCAATGCCTTGCAGCTCGTAGGTCCTACGTTTGAATTTTGAACTGGCATCTTTCTGCATAGATTTAGCATGCTTTTAAAAAACATGGCTTGTAGGTCAATTGCTCTATCCAGAATTGTCTTTTAGGTAAGACTGTGTATGGTTGTTTGCCCTGTGTGTCTGTAAGTTGCCCCATAATGTACTGGTGACTTGTCCAGGGTGATGAGCACCAGCCCTCTGGGAACTTGTAAGGATAAGTGGCAATGGAAAAAGGGTGCTGTTAATATTTAATGTTTGCTGATACTATAAATCAAGAGTCTTCATATTCAAGCATCAAGGTCTGTTGTCCTTAAACTTTTAGATGCATCCCTGTTCCAAAACCTCTCAGTATTCAAGCAATTTTTCTAGAGTCCTGCTAATGTCCTGACTTACAGTTTGTTGAAGCAGAGACATATCTAAAGATTTGAAGGCACCTGCAAAATAGAAGAGGAAAAATACTTTTTTAATCATTGTTTAGGCACTATTGCTAAGTTTATGCAGACCCTGTGACAGAATGCCAGTAGTCTAATAAATCAAATAAGTTTGTAACTGGTTAAACAAATAAACCTGGCAAATCTAACTTAAAACTTTGAAAAATAGTTATTGAAAAAGGTTAAGGTGCTAGGAAGTAGTGGATTAAGTTCTTGTCTGTATGCAGTGAGAATATAGAATCTTCAAACGGCTCTCCTTGTGCAGTTATAAAGTTCTTTACT
Source organism: Orestias chungarensis (assembly GCA_032876305.1). Taxonomy (NCBI): domain Eukaryota; kingdom Metazoa; phylum Chordata; class Actinopteri; order Cyprinodontiformes; family Cyprinodontidae; genus Orestias; species Orestias chungarensis. The sequence goes on from JAVLVB010000464.1 coordinate 453,367, forward strand.
TTGTAAGGTTTAGAATCTAGCATTTCAAAGTGAGAATACCATTAGTGGTAAGAACTTTCCAGGCATATAAGTGTGTTTGTGTGGATGTTCCTGCTGAATTAATGTCTACTATTTAAACTCTTGTCTTCATCTGCCTTAGAGGCATTCATTATGAGGGAAACTGAATTCAATTTAAAAGTAGCACATGCAGGTGAGAGTTCAGAAGGAGAGTGCAGTTATTGTAGTTGGAAGTTACTATTCATATTGAAAAGCTTACATTTCATGCTTATGAAAAACGTAACTTTGGCGTTGTCGAAATGAGTTTATTTATTTATTTATTTTTGTTTTGATTTGTTTTTTATCAGTTCATTACCTACTCAGCTTTAATGTTACAATTTGGGTTAGTCTGAATTTGGTCTCGATAGAAACGTAACTATTACTGAAAATACATGTACATGTAGTTTCCATGTTGGAAGTCCATAGAGTCTATTGCTCAGTAAGTATGCTTCAAAAACTGAGTAGCTATAAATGTAAGTAGTAGCTATAAAATAAAAAAGAGAATTCTGAGAAATACATAAAAACAAAAATGATTTTCCATTTCTTAAACCTACAAGTTAAATGTAACCCTTAGCCAGAGTCATCCCCTTCTCTCTCTTCCCTTTATAGTACAGTGCTGATGAATGGGGGCAACTAGAGCCATAAGCCACTAAAAAAAGAAAAACAAAATAGCGTTTTTGACAGTTTTTGGACATACAATGGACCACATTCTGTTCTGTTTGCATATTCACAAATCTTTTTAAAGAAAATTTCCAAAATACAGTATCCGAAAAAAGCAAGACTACAAAGATTATCTTATGTTTGTGCTAAGACAGTGTTCATACAAATTAATGTATATGTAGTTTATGTGCTTTTAAAATACGCAGTTATTAGCACTGTTAGAAGGGGCCTCAAAAAGATGGCTGTGGTGCTAAACACTGTATTGTTTTTGTTTCTGTTTTAAAAGGAATAGAATTCACTTTCCTATTAGCCAGCCTGATATTCAGCTCCATGTCTATTCAACTGTCCTGCATTTTTGTTTTGAAGGATTCTTAGAGTAAATAAAAAGCTAGTAAAAACCATATGACTGCATCCACAATCACCATTCAACTGTGTGTGGCTTTGAGAGATAGATTGGCATATCAGAAATGCCAAATTACATATTGTTTATATTAAAAAAATTAAATTATGCATTATTCAGATAATATGGACTATGGTTCTTTCAGAAAAATTTGAACATTTATCCCTTTTACCACATAATCTCTTTGGGATAAAAAAAACAACAACCCTATGTGCAACTTTTTCTGAATCACAACATTTTAAGCAGTAGAAAAAAAATCAACCTTCTCTAAATACTTTGCAGGATTCATTTTTGCTTAAATTGTGGCTCCCAGTCTTCTGTATAAAAGGACCCTGCGCCAAGCTAGATCTGCATATTTTACTTTACCAATAAAGGAGAATAAGAACAATCCTAGGTTTCTTTTTAATACAGTTGCTAAACTTACGAGAAATTAAAACTCTGTTATATCACCCACTCCTCCAACTCTTAGCTGTAATGACTTTATGGAATTCTTTATTGATAAAATTGAATCTATTAAAACTAAAATTGATGGCATCCTACCAAACATAACTACTACCTCAGTAAGCAATGAGGTACTGAATGTGGCTCTGGAGCCTGATCTCTGTTTGAAGTGTTTTGTTCCAGTTGAGCCTTCTGAGCTTTCAAAAATATTT
>JAVLVB010000464.1:460161-477429 GCA_032876305.1 Orestias chungarensis
TGCTGATTCCAGAGGAGTGAATGCTGCAAGTCAATGACTCGATGCAATCTGCTGGGGTTCCTTAGATTGGAAACTTTTTCAAATTGATTTGTTAGAATGTATCCTTGATTTTAATTGATTTTTTGTAAAGTGCCTTGAGACGACACCTGTTGTAAATTGGCGCTATATAAATAAACTGATTCTTGATTCTTGATTCTAGGATAAGGGGAGCAGCTCTGCAGAGTGTTGACCTACCGTGGTACACTCAAGTCGTCTATATCTTCTTTCTCAAGTTAAATGTTTTTTTACCTTCATGCCAGGTTGGTTCACCTTCTCGTGCTGCCAAACTACCACCATATTTCTCCGTTGTTTCCGCTCACTTCTCCCTGGCGGTCCTTCACCTCACAAAACGTAAGACCGTTTCAGTTTACTTCACGCACTCAGGAAGTAACCACACACACCTCTCTGTCTTCCTCCAGAGCTCCCGGTTTTCCGCTCCGTTCCCCTACTTCCTCCTGTGGAACAGAGAACTCCTCCCACACTGTCATCTTCGATTAAATAAAATCCTTAAACTTGCATCTTTCTTCAGAGTTCTTCCTGTTTGTGGGTCAGAGCTATTCAAAGCCATGACAGAACAATCCGCCCAAACTGACCATTAGGAAGTCCTCTGTAGATCGATCGCTGATCAGTCCAGTATAATCCGTTCCCACGAATCCGCTCTCCGATCAATGTCTGAACAACAAACCACTACTAACCAGATCCTGGATCAGTTAAGAATCGCCGTCCAAGACTTGTCTGTAAACCCCGCCAGGCCTCCGTCTCCGCAGTTAGAAGAGGCGGCCGTTCCAGTTCCGCCTTCACCTCCACTTCAGGTTTGCGGGTTCGCTGTGTCCGTCCCCGATAAATATTGTGATGAGGCAGGCCGCTGTGGAGGGTTCCTATTCCAATGTAAAAATGTTTTCAATGCCTCGCCCTAAACTTATCCCAGTGACTGTCACGAAAAGGTGGATATGACTCGAGCAAAGGTGGATTTGCATGAAAGAAATGTATTTATTGTGAGGATAATGAACATAACAGAAACTGAATATATGCGACACGGAGGAGGAACAACAAACCCAGGATAAACGCGGGACCGAAACAGGGAACATAAACAATGCGGCACGGAGGAGGAACAACAAACAAGGTTAAACGTATGACTGGAACTAGGATGGAATATAAATAAGAACAAACCTAAACTATTGAGAGAAGCGCAAGAGAAACTACCAGAAAGGAGAGAAAATCAACAGACGAAATAAACGAAGGAAGTGAACGGAATATCACGAGAGGGGAGAGAGATCAGCAAAAGAGAACCAGGCGAGCAGATGGGAAAACGTACAGAGGGGTTAGGAGAACTGGAACGTGGAAGCACAGCAGGGGAGCAACGAGAGGTAAGGTAAGAACAATAATCCAGCGGTGAGTGAATGAGGGAACCAGGCTTATATACTGAGAGGATGAGTAGTGGAGCAGAGGGATAATTTGATTGACTGATCTAATACAGGTGCGAGGGATAATGAATACAACAGGGATAGACAACACAGGTGAACTGTAGTGGAAAATAGAACCCAAGAAAACAATACCAACAATAATAGATAACAGAACTGCTAGATAAACTAAAATGAACACATACGATGAACCGAACAATAAATAACAAAGAGAACGCTAACTAATCACAACACAGAATGCATAAACCACTAACCCAAAGCAAACAACAACAAAAGACAACAAGGATCATGACAGTGACGAGGCCAAAATTTCCTATATTTTAGGTTTATTGACTGGCAGAGCTTTAAAATGGGCTGGGGCTCGGTTCATACACTACCCAGTTAAGTTTTCGGGATTTTCTTAATGAATTTCAGACCATTTTTGGTCAGGAAACCGACCCAGTTACTCTGTCCAGAGATATCTGGAAATTAAAACAGGGGAATCGGTCTGTCTCTGATTTTTCTAATGAGTTTCAGACATTTGCTGCAGCACTGGGTTGGGAACCCAGCGTTCTTAAGTCCATTTCTTTACATGCTCACAGTAATACCATAATAGATGAGTTAGCGCTGCGAGATGAACCTGAGTCTTTAGATGCTCTTATTGCTCTGGCTATCAGAATAGATGGCCGCCTGAGGGAAAGAAATAATGATAGATCTCTTCTTAGACAGCTCGTTAGTCTTCCCGTATGTTCCTCTTGAGTACCACCTCACACAGCTTTCCCTCAACAGATGTCACCTTCCCCTGAGCCAGGACCCATGCAGTTAGGTCGGACTCGTCTTAGCCCTGAGGAACGGCAGAGGAAGATGCAGTCCCATCAGTGTCTTTATTGTGGAAGTCCGGATCATTACATTGCCACTTGTCCCCTTTGTTCACGTCAGAAGCTCCTCCAGAAGGTCCATCGGATAATTCAGTGTCCAATGGACCAACCCAACAGCCTAAACAATCCCCGGCTGTTACTCCCTGTCACAATTCAATTTAACCAGGATTCTCTCCACTTCAGCGCTCTGCTAGACTCAGGTTGTGAGCAGTCTCTCATGTCACAGTCTTTAGTTAATCAGTTCAGTCTTCAGACCAGAGCCCTCGATACCCCTCTCCAAGTTACGGCCTTGGATGGCAGATCTCTCCTCCACATAACCCATATCACTTCCCCTGTTCGTCTAATCAAGTCAGGGAACCATTCTGAAGATATATGCCTGTTTGTTTTTCCTGCCTAACAACCTGTTGTCATCCTAGGTTTTGACTGGCTCAAGAACCACAACGCACAGATAAACTGGAGAACCTGTACTATTGATGCCTGGTCACCTGAGTGTCACTCCTCCTGCATTCTTGCTGCCGTTCCTCCTATCCCGCCTCCTGAGGACCCCTTGGTCCGATGGATAGGTACATGCAGCAGGTATCATTCGCCCGTCCTCCTCTCCCCTGCGGGTGGGTTTCTTTTTTGTTTCTAAGAAGGACGGGTCCCTCCGACCGTGTATTGACTAACTAATTTCAGCCACTTTCAAGCCCCTTGATAAGGCTTGGATTTTCACTAAACTTGGCCTACGGAACGCTTACCATCTAGTCCATATCTACCAGGGAGATGAGTGGAAGACCGCCTTCAAGACCCCTATTGGCCATTTCGAGTATATGGTCATGCTCTTTGGACTCTGTAACGCACCCTCCGTTTTCCAGGCCCTTATCAATGACGTTCTTCGTGATTTCCTTAACATTTTTGTTTTAGTCTACCTTGACGATATTTTTTTTTTTCCAGGTCCCCGCCAAACATAAGCCACATGTACGCGGGGTTCTTCAACACCACCTTCAGAACAGATTATTTGTCAAAGCCGAGAAATGTGAGTTTCACCGATTCTCTGTCACCTTCCTTGGTTTTGTCTTCGAGGGCGGACAGGTACATGCAGACCCAGCAAAGATACAAGCAGTCACTGATTGGAAGGCCCCTCAGAACCGCAAACAATTACAAAGATTTCTAAGATATGCCAATTTTTACAGATGCTTCATAAACAACTACAGTAAGATATCCTCACCATTAACAGCCCTCACATCCACCAAACAATTGTTCAAATGGACTCCTGCTTCCGACCAAGCTTTCAAACAGCTAAAGCACATGTTCGCACACGCACACATCCTGGTGCAGCCCCACCCCCACAAACAGTTTGTCCTTGAAGTGGACGCATCTGACACGGGGGTCAGAGATGTTCTGTCGCAACGATCTGGACCTGAGGAACTTCTCCACCCCTGCGCCTTCTTTTCGCATCGCCTTACCCTTCCTGAGACGAATTATGATGTAGGGGACCGGGAGCTGTTGGCAATAAACCTCGCCTTGGAGGAGTGGCGCCATTGGTTGGAGGGTGCAGAACAACCGGATGCATGTATGGACAGATCACAAGAATCTTTCTTACTTACAAGCAGTTAAGCGTCTTAATCCCGGTCAGTCCTGTTGGTCCCTTTTTTTCGCGCTTTAACGTATCAATTTTTTACAGACCCGGATCTAAGAACACCAAACCTGATTGCCTATACAGACAATTCTCCACAGATGAATCCCCACAGGAACCCAATACCATCCTCCCATCCAGCTGTGTGGTTGGCTTGGGAACCTGGGAGATCGAGGGGATAGTCAAGAAAGCACTGCAACAGGAACCTGACCCCAGACCTCCACCTCAACGTACCATCTACGTACCTTCCACTGTCCGATCCCGCGTCATCCACTGGTTCTGGTGGCCCAATATCCACAAGGATGTAAGAGATTATGTTCAAGCCTGTTCCCTCTTTGCCCGAAATAAGTCCAACAACCAACCTCTGTCAGGACTCCTTCAGCCCCTACAGATACCAAAGCATCCCTGTTCTCACATTGCCATAGATTTTGTCACCGGATTACCTACCTCTTCAGGTATGACCACCATTTTCACTATAATTGACAGATTCTCCAAGGCCTGCCACCTCATTCCACTCAAGAAACTCCCCACAGCTTTCCAAACTGCCAAACTGCTCGTTAAGCATGTGTTCTAGCTCCATGGTATCCCTGTTGATGTTCTATCTGTCCGTGGCCCCCAGTTTGTGTCCCAGGTGTGGAAACACTTCTGCACTGCGCTGGGGGCCAAGGTAAGTCTCACGTCTGGCTACCACCGGCAATCCAACGGTCAGAGAGAGCCTCTTAATCCTCCATATCTTAGCTCCCTCCAAATATTTTCAATAGAGTTTAGGTCTGGAGACTGGTTAGTCCACTTCAGAACCTTGATTTGCTTCATAAGGAGCCACTCCTTGGTTATTCTGTCATGTTGGAAGACCCAGCGACGACCCATCTTCAGTGCTATAACTAAGGGATGGAGGTAGTTCCCCAAAATTTCGCAATACACGGCCCCAGTCATCCTCTTCTTGTCCAATGTGTAGGAAAAAAAACCCAAAGCATGATGCTTCGACCACCATGTTTCACAGTAGAAAAGATGTTTTTGGGATGTTTGACTTTTGAGTTGGTTAAATGAACACAGCACTCGTATACTGTATTTGTGTTTTTTTTAAATACAGTATATTTCTAGATGAACTGCCGGTTTTGAAATTTTTTTTTGTCAGTGCTGAAGGAATGGCTGCAGAGCCACTGCTAGGCATGACGCAAATAAATGTAGGTTGAAAAGTATGCCCAACCACCCCCCACTCGCCCATCCTCCTGAGTTGCTTCCGACTTGTGGATCAAAAAATAGCTGTTAAAGATAGCAATGACACAGAAAACGTAAATTAATTTCGTTATGACAAGGTTTATGAGTTCCTAACACATGAACTGATGTCTGTGGACATGTTGGCATTTTTGTTCCACAACTGGACACATTACTAATGGGTACAGTGCAGCGGATATAATTTAAAAAATATGCCCAGAGTAGTTGTTAACCTGTTAAAGCTTGACCAAATTAGGATGTGTTTTTATATATTTCACAGCAGTTTGACATGACTAACCAAGCCCCAGTGATTTTACAAACATCTGTATGCCTTGCTGTTATTTAAACATAATTCAAGAACATTTTAGATAAACGTGGAGTTCAAGCACAATACAACCGTACCTCTACAGTCAATGTTTTTACAGCTTCAACTACTCTCTGAATGTCTGCTGAGAGTGAAAATGATTGAGGACAAGGGGCAAAAATATATAAAATGTAGCAATCATGATAATGGTAAGAAATTTATAATAATTTAACTATAAAGTGTCTATGTATTGCATTTGCAAGGAAATGTTTATATTTCATCCATTGCAAAGCTAAAGTTCCTTTACCTTATTTAATCAAAATATCGTCCTTACTAAACAAATTCCATGAATACCACCTAGTTGTTTTTAACCTGCATTAACTGTCCCACTGTAAAAAATGAGAAAACACTTCTGAAGATGTATAAAGTCAGCTTCAGAAATGTGAGGTCCTACCAGATAGTTTTAATGTTGTTTTGTAGATGCAGGTGCAAATTTGAGTTTAAATGTGTCCGTTTTACCTTCTATATTTCATAAGGAATATATGTTGTCCCTCATTGTACTGAGTCAGGTTCTGCTGAAGATTTGAATTAATTTTCTTGCAAAGTGTCCTATAGAGATCATGAACAAGCTAAAGAAGGGTTGTTGATGCCACCTGTGACTTTAGATGCAGCATGCTTTTTTCAGTCCCATAACCTTATTTCTGGTTGAAAAATGTCTTTCAAATAAAAACTAATGTTAACAAGAAGGAAGTTATCTCTTTTTCTTAGGTTTTAACACTCATTTACTTGATAAATTGGCTGTAAATGTTTAGGAAAGAAACATTGAACTTTGTTTAATATAAATAATTTCTTGATAAGCAGTTGAATATTTGTGTCCAAATATAAATAGCAAGTAAGAGTAAAAATGACTCCACCTGATGCTGTCAGCTGAATCTATGATGATCCCCAAGTGCCATGCATTACTCTGTGTTTCAAAGATAATACATTATCAATTCCAGCATAAATGCACAAAATAGTAATTGGAGTTTCACTAAGCCTTAATACAGTGCATAACTGTCGATCAGGTTTTTCACTCACACTCATGTTAACTTATTTTAGAATTGTCCATTGAAATTTATTGGCCGGGATGAAATTCCAATTTTAATTGTATGATATTCCAACATCCACCGGGATCAATTAGCAGATTTCAGAACATAATCAGTCATCACTAGAACATGGGACACATTTCGTTTCTGAATGGTATAGTGGTGGGACATTAATATCATATACTTACTTATTTGTTTTAAAACACCAAATCTGCATTCACTTAAAAACTCTCAAAAATGATCCAGACTTGTGCAGCACCACAATTACGTTCCTCATATTTTGGTTCATTTCTATTGATTTCCTCATGTAATTGAACAACAGAGTTGGGTTTTTTGAAACTCAAATCTTTCAAAATTCATGATCATCAGTTGGAGATCATGATCATTAGTTGGGCTTTCCCCTCACTGTAATATTTGTGTGTCTAAACGTTTCCCTTTAAATGTATTAATAACTATATGCCCATAATATTATTTCTTAGATGTAGTTGCATACAATAAAGGAGATTTGTGGGAGATTGTGGCACTATGAGGAAATATTCTTATGATGTCTTCCAGCAGCTTAAGTGATATATCAGATGTACCTCACCATCCAAAATGTCATATGCAACTCACCAATTCAATAAAGTTATGTTACACACCATTAAATTTGTAATTTTTTGATACACTTTTGCTCCAGCACGCCAAACGGGTGCTGGAGCCACACAGGCTGAAGATTTTGCCTTGCAAGAAGGTACAACCAGTTGGCTTCCCAGGATGGTGGCTCTAGCCTTGGCATTTCTCTTCACAAGACCTTGGTTAGTGAAGTGGCATTCCCCTATTTAGAGAAAGGAGATCTGACTGTAGTTTCCCCCATGAGCTCTTTAAATCGCGATCCACACGATCCATCAACTTTGATAATCCCTGAAGCCCACAAATACTGGGGATTCAAATGGTTTAAGATAATACCAGTGCATTTTTTCTATTTTATTAGTGTGGGTGGCATGTATACTCTGAGCCAAATTCAGTCTTGATTAATGATAGAGTTTGGTAAGATACCAAGACACCACTAGAAAATGTAGGCAACCAGCTTTTCCATGTGGTTTACCATAAAGCCATGTACAAAAAAAATAAACTATTCTTCTTTTTTTTAAATTATCACCTAAAAGATTGCTTTCTTGTCATCTGCTTGAATTTAACTAATATTAAAGCGTAAAAAAGGCTTTATGCAGCAGGAAAATAGTGTGGTGGTTTCGAGCAAGGTAAACATTTGCTCACAGTTTCACATAAACGTGTGGTGTCCCATGCACATGTGTTTGACATCACAAATAGAGAACTAATGTTCTCAGCACACACCTGCCGATGGACAACAAAAGGCTTGTGGTTCTTTGCGTGGTACTGTAGAAGCAGCTTTGAATTTACAACAAAACATGCAAGATATTCTTGGTTGGTCTCTGTTTGTAACATTTTGCAAGTTAATGCCTCCAATTATCTTTGACCTTGCAATCTCCTACAGGCTCGCCGTTCTCCTGCCAGACTTTCCCACCAGTGGCTTGGGTATTTTAGATCAAGGATGAAAGGACACTGCGTACTAAAGACAAAGGAAGAGGCAGCATAAACGTTTAATACCAGATGCTTTAGAGATAGCATTTCACTCTTTTGTTGTTACGTTACTTAAATATCTACATCCACTTCAGCGGGCTGTGTTGCTCTTTTCTGTACTTGTTTTTGATAACAGAGAAATAAGGTAAGCCCAGAACGGGAGGATCTATTGATTAACGTTTCTGTTTCTCTCGCCATGAAGCAGGCATCAAATCCAGCAGAGACAAAATCACATCAACTAAGGGGTGCTAAACTGACAGCTCCACTCCATGGAAAAATCCATACTTTAAACTTTATTCCAGCAATTTGGATGCACCACACAGTGGGAAGACACTAAAACACAACAATCAAAAATACGTTCTGCTACTATTAAAAGAATACCTTAATTGATTCATTGCAAATTTACTTTCATCCACATTTTAAATGCTCCGAATAATTTTTTTAAATTCTGTCATCAATTTAAGTCAAAGTATAAACACTAATCAAAATGCAAGTGTTGTACCAACCCACCTCCTAATACAGTTAACTGAAGAGAATGGTAATAGCAAGTTGAAGACCTATCCTTGTTTTTCCAGGTGTAACTTGTACAGCTTTTAAACCACTGATATAACTAACATGATTTAAAACCCCTCGGCAACCTCTCAAATTATTTAAAGACAATAAAAACGCTTTCAAAGTAGAGGATTTGAACGACAACTACACGAATCTATTATAGATGTTGCATCTTCCCCTTTTGTTCCATTATTTTAATGAATTACAGACTCAAGATGGGAAAAGTTTTTTTGGGTCAAAGTTATGTAATATCAATAAAATAAGCTTGTTCTGAGTGGAAATTTTCAACAAAATAAAAAAAAAATATTAGGGCATAAAATACAGGTTTGAAATATTTCCTGGACGCTAGGGAGTTTTTGATGCTGTGTGACAACCAGTCTATTCAAACCCTCTTCATTTCTTTTTCATTCCCATACACAACACACTGCTTACATTTAGGCCGTACTAAAAAGATCATTAAAAAAGCCAAACTGTGATAATTTCAAACCAAGGATATTTGAAGTCTATTTATATTACATTAAAATAAAGAAAATTTTTATATATGAGGACAATACCAAGATACAGTAAGAAATCATTGTCTTGACAAAAAATATTTGCAAACCTGCAAAAACTTTTTTTCCCTCTTCTCTGAACCATACCTTCAAATTTTCTATTTCTAGATCTAGGTCGATAACTAAGAGGGAATGGAAAAGGGTTAATTTTATGTCTGGTGAACAATTAAATCTAATGTCAATTAAATCAAATCAAAAATGCTTTATTTATCCCAAAGGGAAATTAAATGGTATTGGAGTAACTCATTCAACTAAGGAGTTGTAGATGGTGGTGGTTGTGGGACAAGCACTGCCAATCCTCCTCCTTCCCTTATACATACTCTTTAAATCCCGAACTGCTATTATTGTCAGGAAACCCGCCACACAGGCATTGGAGTCATGGATATGATCTTGCAGCCAAGTCTCTGTAAAACTCATAATAGCCATGTCTCTGTAAAACTCATAATATGGCATTCTCAATACTCTTGCTGAGTCCTTGTCAGGGATTGAAGTTCACCCAAGTTCTTAACTAATGATCTTACATTGCCAATGATAATGGATGGCAAGGAGGGTTAGTCAGCTGCTCCTTGTTGTAAACCACCCTGTCTGATTGCCTGCATGTCATATTCAACAGACTGCTTGTTATTGGGCCAAGATAATTTAACATGTTGAATATCTGAGATTTGAGTTCGGACCACTCCAACAGTACGACCAGACTAGACGACCTCTTGACTTCACAGGACTTAAAAGTAACTTCTCTCCCCTAACTAACCTCTGTCCTTCCCCTAGAGTCTGGCTCATCACTGGTTTTCTCTAACGGAGACAATCAAAAAGCGCATCTAATCCTTTTAAACCTAAAAACGTTCTTGTAAATGAGCCGCTCTGATCCATGATTGGTTTGTATCACTATAATCACACCCTCCTCTTTTCCAATTCCTTCACTTCCACATGCACATACACACATATTTTCCACTGTCATTAGTTAGGTATTTAATTATTCATTGCTAGTTCGTTATTTTTGTTGTCTGGATGTTTTGGCTGTAAAGTTAATTCATTTAGATAAATAAATCAGTATAATTTTAAAGAGCAGAGTTTGTTTGTTGTGATACATGAACCAGTGTTATATTACGAACACATCCCTTCATGAGAGACTAAACACGTTTGGCTTTTTTTTTTTCCTGATTCTCAGGTGGTCCCCAGTTTAAGAACTATATATTTTTATGATCAATCATCATAATAATAATCGATTATAATTGTTAATTAACTAATATACACAAACACTTGTAATAATAAACCTCTACAAATACTGCCTTCAGGTGAGAAAATCTAACACATGATAGTATAATAAACATAACAAATCTTGATGTCAGCCATTAACATTCTACAACAATAAATCTTGCTGTTAAAAAAAAGACAAACATTTTTAATCTGAAAGAATTATTTGTTCGGTTCTGGTAAAATAAAAAAACAACTCATCAGATAGGTGAAAACACATTTTGCTCGTGCTCAACTCTGTGCAGCTGAGGCAACAGAATGATTGCCATCCATGTTCAGCCACACTAACAAGGCTCAGCAGTGCTCAAAGTCTTCTACCTCCAAATTGAAAACATTTCCTCTTCCTGAAAACTGGGGACAACCAAAGGGGAAGTGAACTGTCTCATACTGTCCCTGATGGACTCATTATCGTATGAGTCTCTCCCCATGCACATGTCTTTTTTACACATGCTGTCTTCGTTGTATCTCTTATGAGCTCATCAAACAAAAGCCTTGTGATAAAAAAAGCACAGCAAGGAAAAATAAGGTTTTTCCTTGACACTCATTTCTCCTGCTGATTAAAAATGACGGGGATTTTCTCAAGCAGGATAATCGTAGTTTGCTCCCTTTGAACACTGCAACCTTGGTCAACTTCATAAATGCCTGTGAAACGAATCAGTTACAGGCTCAAATTTAAAATTCAGTCAGGGCCAGTTCCTCTTTTTTTCACAGTAAGTGTTTGGCCACTGTACCACTGTTGACATCTTCACTGGAAATAAATGCTTCATTCCAAAAATTCAGGTAGCAGACATTTTAAAAATTACTGAATGTGCAGTGGAACCATTCAAGAAATTGCTTGGTCAATGACTTAACCATAGTTGTCACCTTTCTTGTGCATAGCATGGAGGTACGTATACGAGATCACCTCAGTTTCTGTAATTGGTTGTGCATACACGGGTGACTCAAATCAAAATTAAAGCAAGCCAGCTGTAGTTAATAGCAACCTCTTTTCTTCCACATTCTCTTCTATTATGTTTCAGCTTCACACTTCCTTTCTTTTTTAAATAGAGATAAATCTTGGTCTGGTATGAATTTCATTTCAGACGTAACCACTCTCTCAATTAGAAACTTTAGCCATTAAAATGAAGACAGGGGCCACCAACATTAACTGTAAAAATTTATTCCAGCAAGAATTTAACTTAAGTGCTTTATCAGGCTATAAACTGTTTGACAGAGCTTTACAAGCAACCTTAATATTTAATAGGGTCATAATAAATGATTTTAAACAAAGTTTTTGATTTAACAGAGGTTACACCAGACTTTTTAATTGTTCGTCATTTCGACTGATAAGGTCAAAAAATGCTATCATAATCTATTTTTACAAGTATCTGTTTTAGATTAATAATAATGACATATTTAGTGGTGTTTCATTTTCTTTTCGTTTAAGTAATATTCAACAAGAAGGTGAACTGGGAATCTAAACACTAAGGAAATCAAGCAAATGAATGCATGTGACAGTCAGTGGCAGAAACCAATGACTGTCGCCCCCATAATTACAATTAAAAGTGAAATTAAATGACTGCACTTAAATTATTAACAATTAAGCTTCTGTGGACGGAACAGAAGGTCTTACAATGTCTTCCTGGTCCACATGGACCAGAATTAGGAACTTTTTTGTGCGTTGTCAAACATCTCAAGATTTGGATGTTCATCTGGATGCTAAAACGAAGCTATGCTGCCACACCGGAAACAAGAATTACAACATTTTGAAATCTGGTAATTTTTCTCAAATTGATGTGAACAAGACTCTAAACGTGAGGTTTGATCCCGCCCCAGGCCTTTTGTCTGTTCTTCTTTATCGGACAACATGGTGAATTTCGTTCAGTTTCCAATCAGCAGTGATACCCAGATGGTACATTGATTGACTTTCATGATCTACTCCAGGGCTGCCCACAGTTTTTATAGCTTGTGAGCTACTTAAAGATGACCAATCCTAATGGATCTGCCCCCCAAAAAATAAAAATAAATAAATAAAATGCACAATGCTTTAGTCCCTCATTATCACTCACATATATTCCTAATCATCTGGTTATCTTCTCCACTCCTCCACCCGCTGCTCCTCAGTATTTAAGCCTCGTTCATTCTCTCATTCACCGCTGGATTGTCTGTTTACCTTACCTTGTCGTCTCTGAGCTCCTTCTCCTACCAGTCCTCACCGTCTTCCAGTAAGCCTTCCCCTGCTTGTTGGTTCTCTGTGCTGGTTCTCTCTCTCTCCCCCTCTCCATCATTCTCCTCCATTCCCCATCCTAGTTATTTCCTTCTGGTTTTGTTTCTTTGTTATCTCCAGTTTTTTCCTCGCGTCCTTCTTTGTTATTAGTTTTTAATAGTTCAATTCCTCAGTAGTTTTGCTCCTTCGTTGCCTCTGGTTCCCCTCGCTTTTCTCGTTATTGTTGTTAGTTTGTTATTTTATTTTCCCATCCTGTGTTCATCTGCTAGTTTATTTTGTATTGTTTGTTCTTTTCAAAATTCCTAGTTCCCGCGTTCCTCTTCAGTGTCCGTTTGTTTCCGCTCTAGATTCCGGTCCCGCGTCATTCCTTGGTTTGTTTTTACACCTCCGTTCCGTATTTACTCAGACTCTGTTTATGTTCAGTTCCATTTTCATCCTTACAATTAATCAGTATTTCTTCACGCAAATCCTTCTCTATTTGAGTCATATTTACCGCCTTATGAAATTGTCTTGCTTAACTTCATTAACTCATTGTGGAATCACCCCAAGCACAATTAAATGCAGATGGTCTTCAAATCATTCATTATCACTGAGGAAAATTGGTCAGTGACTGAAAAATTTTACATTAATGTGATCCCTGAGTTACATAATTCTGATTCTCTTTTTTTAATCTTTGTGACATTAAAATAGGGTTAGCTTAAGTGAAAAAAGAAATCGGACTTGGATCCTATATACCTGTTGTTTGAACAGCCTAATAAAGCTCATATAATTAAAGATAGGTTCCTTTAAAATTACTTGAATGAACTCCTCCTGCCCAAACATTCACCAGAACTCCTTTAAATAGATTGTCTTTAAAATCTGGAGGATGTTTATATGGACCACGATCTCTCAAAAAAAAATTCCGATACATCAATGAATCTGTAATATAAAATTAAGAATGATATAAAGGCAAATGGGATTTCAAACTACTGCATGCAAGGTATACTAAATCAAAGAGTCAGTTAATGCATTTCACTACTTCTGTGGTGACTCTCGGTGGTCTCGCCGGAGGTGCTCTGACAGGCCGTCAGCGTGGCATGTAGGGGGTGGGAGGTGTTGTCCTTGATGCTGAGCAGCTTCCTTAGCATCCTCCTCTCTGACACCTCCACCACAGACTCCAGTTCCAGTCCCAGGACAGAGCCAGCTCTCCTGATGAGCTTGTTGAGTTTGTTGGTGTCAGCCCTCCTCAGCCGGCTGCCCCAGAAGATGGCGGTGGCGACCACAGAGTGATAGAACATCTGCAGCATGGTCCTGCAGACGCTGAAAGATCTGAGCCTCCTGAGGAAGTACAGTCTGCTCCGACCTTTTTTGTAGATAGTGTGTGTGTTCTTAGACCAGTCCAGTTTATTGTCTATGTGGACACCGAGGTATTTGTAGTCATCCACTATGTCCACAGCTGAGCCGTTGATGATGACGGGGTCTGGGTGGTTCCTCTGTTTCCTGAAGTCCACCACCAGCTCCTTTGTCTTCCCGATGTTAAGCTGCAGATGGTTCAGCCCACACCACTCCACGAACCTGTCCACCACACTCCTGTACTCGGCCTCCTGGTCCCTGCTGATGCAGCCCACGATGGCAGAGTTGTCTGAGAACTTCTGATCTGCTCTAAATATGTTTTTCAGAGTGGTTTTATTAATCACAGTATATAATAGAATATTATCTGTAAATCACAGCTCCTAGCACCTGGCAGCAAAAACATGATAGACCATGATCTGTTTAAACATTACAGAAAAAGTAGGATTGGTTACAAAACAACAAAGAAAACACTTTTGGTAGTATTGACAACGGACATATTTTTTAGAAGTAAGACAAACTTTTGTAAAAGTGAATACTATGTATGTGTGTATGGTTTGAATTTGCTCACAGGGTGGGTGTTCCTAAACTGAAAGGCCTGCAGTTCTGTCGATCTCATGCTGTTTAAGAGAGGCTTATCTCAGACTCCAGCTTAGCTCTAACAGAGATGCTGCACACATACATCCACACCAACACAGACAGTTCCCACCGCGTCTCTACAAAGACAGCAGAGGAAGCAGACAGTGGAATGAGGGCAGGGCACCGATGCATGGACAAGGCCAGGAAGAGATGTCATGTAAGAAATGAAGTGAGATTCCAGACATAAGGCTTTAAAAAAAAGCATCAAAAATGGAACAGTCGAAGTGAAGAGCAGCCCTCCCCATGGAGGAGCCCTGACTTTCTGCTCTCACCCACTGACTCTTTTCTCCCCTTTTTGCTTGGCTCTCCTTCTCTTTGACAAGTTACTGGCCTAGCCTCACCCAGCTTAACCTTGTCTCCTTCCTCTTCAGCTCTCTCAGCGACCGCAATCCTCCTCTATCATCCGCTCCTAGACCTGTCCCTCAACCCCACCATTTTTTCTTTACCTTCCTTCTCAAACTGTCAAATGCCTGCACTGTCTTCACACTCAGTAGGACTTAGTGAAAAAAGAGAGAATTATTCCATAAACAACTTTCTTGCTCATTGCTCACAAACTCGAGATGACTCCTGACTAAAGAGGCAGGCATAAAAAAATGCTACAGCTCTTAATGCTAAAATACTTCTATTATCTTGCAAATGCATGGCTACAATGGGAGGCAGAAATTCACACGCTATGCAAAATTATTATTAAACATATCAAAACTTTTGATAAACATTTGCCTTCAATTTATCCCTATTTGTTTGATTTTCTGAAACTTAGTAGCCTTTATTTGCCTCCCATATGAAACAGGTCTTTAAGATTTCATTTTTTCATCTCAGGAATATTGTCAAAATTAGAAGCAGTCTATCAACTCTGGATTATTTTAACTCTACTATAAAGGGTCAAATGCTGTTATAGCCTTTTGTTGATCCAAAAGTGTGGCAGCAAGAGTTTTGATAAAAAATTAAAATGTGATATCATATCTCCGCTATTGGCTCAATCTCAATTCCAGAATAGAATTTAAAATATTCCTTTTTACAAATAAAGCGCTCAGTGATTAAGCTCCATCGTACATCAGAGATCTGACTGTTCTATACATTCCTAACTAAGCATTTCGCTCTTAGACTGTAGCTTTAATAGTAGTTTCTAAAATGTCCCAAAAGTGTTATCAGGGGTCTCTATATCAGGCATATACTCTTTTTAGTTTTAAGGCTAGGCTTAAACACTTTCCTTTTTGATAAAGTCAACAGTTATTAGAAGGCAGCCTAATCCTGCTGGAGGAAGAATTCAGTCTAGAACAGGAGTGGGCAATTCCAGTCCCCGAGGGCCGGTGTCCTGCAGGTTTTAGATGTGTCTCTGCTTCAACACACCTGAGTCATTAGCACAACTCCAGACAACTTGACCTATACTGGATTTGCTTCAACCATCTAATTCCGGTGTGGTGGATAAGGGATAAATTTTAAACTTGTAGGACACCAGTTGTCAAGGACTAGAACTGCCCACCCCTGGTCTAGAAAGACGGTTCTCCTTTGCTCTACCTTTCTCATGTCTCACTCTACAAGGTTAGGTTATTGTACGCTATTTCTATAGTTAAGCTGTTTCAGGCTTAGGCTGCTTGATGACAATCTCACCACTTCTTACTCTGCTACTATCTTCATCTATATCTTCATCTAAAGTTGCAGTTATTTCAACTGTTACTTTCTGTTTTCTCTCAGTATTTTCACTCTCCACAGAGGCTAAACCTGGTAATGCGATCTTTTAGCCTGGATACCTTTCTGGAAATTAGTAAAAGGTGCTGCCAGCAATTCAATGTCCTCCATCTCTTGCTGATAACGACTTCACCGGGAGAAGAACCCATCAGTGTGACTCCAGCAGAAGTAAGGAGGACGCTGAGGAGGATTAACCCCCGGAAAGCTGCTGGCCCAGACAACATCCCCGGACGGGTGCTGAGAGAGTGCGCGGACCAGCTCTCAGACGTGCTGGCGGACATCTTCAACGCCTCCCTCATCCAGGCAGCTGTCCCCACCTGCATGAAGACCGCCACCATCATCCCGGTCTCAAAGAGCTCCGCAGCGACAGGTCTGAATGACTATCGGCCAGTAGCACTCACACCGATAGTCACAAAGTGCCTCGAGAGACTGGGTCAGACCCACATCAAAGCCACCATCAATGTCACTGTTGCTCCACACCAGTATGCATATAGGAAAAATCGATCCACAGAGGATGCCATTTTCTCCGTGGTCCACACTGCCCTCACCCACCTGGAGCAGAGGGATTCCTATGTCCGTATGCTGTTTGTGGACTTCACATCTGCCTTCAACACCATGATTCCTCAGACTCTGATTAAAAAACTCTCCTCACTTGGACTGAGCTCTTCCATCTGCAACTGGGTCCTGGACTTCCTGACCAACAGGCTGCAGTCTGTGAGGATTCACAGCATCTCCTCCCCCACCATTACCCTCAGCACTGGCTCCACTCAGGGCTGTGTGCTGAGCCCCCTCCTGTTCACACTGCTAACATATGACTGCTCGCCTATTCATCCAGGCTGTCATATTGTGAAGTTTGCAGACGACAGCAGTGGTAGGATAAATCACAAACCGTGATGAGTCCAGCTAAAGGCAGGAGGTGGAACACCTAGAGGGT
>JAVLVB010000464.1:477529-494237 GCA_032876305.1 Orestias chungarensis
TTAATGAAAAGAAAACCAAGGAGATGATTGTGGACTTCAGAAGGGGCAAGCATGCCCACCTCCCCCTGCACATGGGAGGATCTGCGGTGGAAGTGGTCAACAGCTACAGGTATTTGGGTGTACACCTGAGTAACAACCTCACCTGGAGCAACAACACTTCCATTCTGGTCAGGAAGGCGCACCAGAGGCTCTACTTCCTGAGGAGGCTCAGTAGAGCTGGACTCGGGAGCTCAGTCCTCACCTCCTTCTAAAGATGTGTGGTGGAGAGCGTCTTGTGCTCCAGCATCAACGTGTGGCATGGAAACTGCTTTGCTGCAGACAGGAAAGCTCTGCAGAGGGTGGTGAAGATCGCACAGAGGATTGTTGGAGTCAGCCTCCCCAGCACCACAGACATCTACACCTCCAGATGCAGGAAAAGGGCCACCTGCATCAGGAAGGATCCCACCCACCCAACACACTCACTCTTTGTTCCGCTCCCCTCAGGCAGGAGGCTGCGAAGCATCAAGTGTAGAACAACCCGTCTGAGAAACCGCTTCATTCCCAAAGCTGTGAGACTCTTGAACTCCTCCTGAACAAACCACTGCACGGACTATACATAATTACTATACCCGCACTGAGAAACTTTACTAGCGTATATTCCTATTTTATTTATTTTATTTACTTTACTACTATTTTGTTTATTTTAATTTTTTAACTTATTTTATCTATTTTAATATTAGCTCTGGGGTGGAACTGTACCGTGAGTATGTAATTTCGTTCCACCTCATGTACCACATGTGTTGAAATGACAATAAAGTCTCCTTGAATCCTTGAATCCTTTAATATAGTTTAACTGACAAATTACATGTATATCTATTCATCTGGTTCTTTTTGTGTTTTATGTATCCCAAACCCTGGAGTCTGTGATGGAGGATGGCTGCCCTTACTAAGTCAGGTTTTGGTGAAGGTTTCGGGGGCTTTCTCACAGCAGTTTTTTTCATGCTACAGACGCATTCAGGATGGGAGATTGCTTTACAACACAACAAATCATCTCCTATTTCTTCTGCTGTTTCAGGAGGAGTGAATGCTGCAAGTGCAATGATGTCGTTTTACTTTTTAAATGAATTTGAACAGTAAACCGAATGTGTTTCACCTGTTTGATAAGCAGGATAAATTTAAATGTGTGTGTGACAGGAATAAAATATTCTTCTTCTGAAGTGCCTTAAGACAACATTTTTTATTTATTGTGACTACATAAATAAAATCAATGGAATAAAAAGCATACCTTGCATTATCAAAAAACATGTTGATTATCTAATTAATTTAGGTAAAACTGACTGCTGACTGCTGGGTAAAAATTACAATGTCTTTGAAAGTGGGTTTCCTGCTACATCTGACCTAAAATAAAAAATAAATATAGAAATAAAGATAAGGATATTTTTCATACTCAGTGTCCATGAGTTTTGTTTCTTTGTACAGGAAATAATACAATATTGAGTAACCCAGTTAATTTTTTGGTTAGAGCCTTCTACTATGTTTTAAAATCTTTTAATTGCTGCTTTTCCTATTTCCTAACTGGGCCTAACAAAATAAATGCCTTGGTTTTTATTCTGAACCTAGTTCAATGTTTCAGCTTATGTAAGTATGCTAATGAGATTCTGATTTTTTATTGGCCTCATTACACGGCAGGGAATTGGCCTGATAAAACAGGAGTTATGAAAGAAGGAAGAGGGCCGCAATTTAACATCTGCCCTTTAATGACAGTAACCCAGCAGGCACCAAGCACCAGTACTAAGCTACTGACCGACAGTAGGTTGAATAGAAAAGAAAACAAATCACTAGCGTATTCCGCATCTGGCATGGCTGCATGTGGGTGGATGTGTGTGAGTTTAGAAATGAGTGTTTGTGTGCTTCGTTATTGTCTCTCTGTGTTATGCCCCCACTTCTTTGCCAAAGCTGAAATTTCATGCTTGGGGACTAACTGGGGTGATTCTGAGTGCAAAGCTGTATTATCTCTTTTTATGTCTGAAATAGGAGCCTTGGGATGTATACGTGTGAGCGCATGTGTGTGTGTGCAAGTGGGTGTCTGGATATGCAGCATCTGTGTTCCAGTATTTTTGCCCTCTTTACTGAAAAATTCTGTCAGGCATTTGTTCTTATTCCAGTGTATAAGCACACATGGTTTGTAGACTGTGAAAACGAACTAACCGTTTCACTGTCTGTGTGTCTAAAAAGCTGTCTGTTTCTATTCCACGCTTTACTCTGGCATCTGCAATCACCAGCTTGCTGTGAGGGGCTACCTTTTGTATTCTTGACAAGGACTGTCAAGATATATCCATTTAAACAAATGGATAATGGTAAAATCCCTCTGAATGATTATAAATGGCTTTGATAGCTCCATTGACGACAGCTACTTCTTCAAGTTATAACTAACAAAGAATGTACTTTAAGTAATAAAACAGTGTCCTTCTTTTTGATATGAGTCAAAAATGGATAATACACCGTTGGGCATCCTTACACTTTTATTTCTGTTATGATCATTTCTTTATTTGCTTAGATTTGACCATGTTTACTTTATTTTTTATCTCTTACTGGTTGTGTTTGGATTTCTTTCCAAAGAGTAATGTTTATTTCTGTTTTCTTATTATTATAGCTGTAGTTCATATTTACCTCTACTCCCTGCTTATTTTATATCTCACTTTCCCTTACACTGCCTGCTTGTTCCTCTCCTTCACTGTTTCTTATTTCATATTTTTGCTTCGTCCTCTGTCTCTCCAGCTGCCTCTACGTATCTTCTGGTTCCACTGTCATTTTAAACTCCTTCTTCAGACTATGCACTTAGTGTTAAAATGTTCCACTCTTAATTGAAAACCAGAAAAAAGTGAACATTTCCCTGTGATTTATGCTGCAACACAGGTAAACACAGAGGAATACGTATCTTACAACATAGAGGAGATGTCCTACCCAGATGCTTGATCCACCTTAACCGGGTTTTCGTGTATGGAAGAGCAGCGGCTCTATTTCATATCTCTCTGGGATGACCAATCTTTTCACCCTACTTTTAAGTGATATTACTGACACAGAATAGGTAAATCATTTGTCACTTGTATCAACAATTTTGTTCTTTCCCTCACTACCCAGAGCTTATAACCACAGATGAAGGAAAAAACTTAGATCAGCCTGTGAATTGAGATGAAGCTCTCTCTTAGGCCCCACAGATACATACTTTGCCTCACTGCAGAAGCTGCACCAATCATTCTCAATTTATTGCTCCATTTTTTCCTGTCATTTTTGTGTAAGACCTCTTAACTTGAATTGAAATTTATACAGTATATCTAAATATCTGATTTTAATTGTGTGGAAGTTATCCATGGTGAAAAAACTTTGTTGACGACCCCTTTTTCAATGACAAAAATAAAATAAACATGGATTTTTGATTATTAAAACATGAGACGTCTGTGACGAAATTAGATTAAAAAATTGTACGCATATTTATCCACTCATCCAAAAATGCATGACTTGGATGTCTTTTTATCGTGTACGTAATTTGACTGGATCAATCAGTCCTTCCACTGCATCTTATAGCTCTCTTTTACCCGGTCAAGCCTATCACCTCTATTACTTTAATAACTGCTGGACTAGGGCACATGCTGGACATTGCACAACAAATATATATGTACTTACTTTTAATATAAGCCATCTGAAAAGAAAACTCAACACATTATCCGGGACATGGCGACAGTTGTCGATTAAAACTGGGCAGGATAATATACCAAACATCTTAAGTGAGGCCCCCCTCAGCAGTCGGTTTCTGTAGGTGCAACTTTGAGATTCCAGGATGTTTACCGGCCAAGACAAAAGGAATTATAATTGAATCAATCATCCTAAAAACATACACAGTGAAATAAATGTGTATGTAATCTTTTGAAAGAAATAAGTAAACTTTGGAAGAACAACCATCTTAACAATATTAATACAACCAATAAAGGAGAGAGGGAGGAGCTTTTACTTGTCGACCATGGATTGAAGTTTTTTGATCAAACCCAGAAAGTTATGTTTAAAAAGGAGCTTTGGATCGCTTGTAGGATTTTTCACCAGGTACTCAAAATAGGTGGTGGAAACTTTAAATGGCAGATTATTAAAAAAAAGCAATGTCCAGACTATGTGAAAGAGGCATAAACAGACTCTTCTCCCAATTAATGGTGAAATCAGAAAACTGACCAAATTTCTTTATTAGAGTAAAAAGCGGAGGAAGAGAGACTGTAAAATTGGAGAGAGTCAGGATAACATTGTCAGCGTACAGACCAATAGCGCTATCCGTGCCACAGACCAGGATGCCAGTAATCAGAGGATGGGTCCCATTACAATTGCAATGGGTTCCATCGACAACGCAAAAAGCAACTGTGAGAGACAGCACCCCTGTCTGGTTCCACGATTGAATTCGGGTGAGAATAAAACATTTTTAGTAATGTCATGAATTTTTCACCAAAGCCAAATTTGTGAAGAACCAAAAACAAGTAGTCCCCCTGAATTTGGTCGAATGCATGCTGGGCGTCTGATGAGATAACTGCAGAACAAGGAAGGTTGGTCGAGTGTTTAGGAATGAATACCTGTTAGGGATAAAGCTAGTCTTGTCAGGATGGATTAAGTGAGCTATGTATTTGTATGGGGCGAAGGTGGCTCATGATGTTGGACTTCGTCTTGTAACTGGTGAGTTGCAGGTACAAGGAAATCACCAGTTCTTATTTGCCATGTTCTTCGGCAAGACACTTGCCTACCGCTTTGCCTACTGGTAGTGGTAGTCAGAGAGCCTGGTGGCACCAGGAGTCTGGCAGCCCTGGTTCTGTCAGACTGCCCCAGGGCAGCTGTGGCTAGCTTACCATCACAAGTGTGTGAATGAATGTAGTGTAAAGCACGTTTGGGGGTAGTGAGACGTCAGAAAGCGCTATACAAGTACGAGCCATTGGTTTAAATGATTAAGTAGTACTACGCAACTATTTTTTGTTCACTGTTCAGTAAGCTTAAAGGGCGGCGGTATGATGGTATGATGTTGAACATAACTGCACCAGTGTGGGAGCATTTCGGAGCATTTTCAAGGCGAACTGCTGGACCTTTACAAGTTGGTGTTCTGTCGAGTCACGTTTCCCCGTCAGGGTACGGTTTCCCTTGTGTCTTTTTGCTGCACCGCTTCGCTTCTCTCCACACACACGGTAAAACGGTAGCAACGAAGAGTGGCAATAAAACCAACTTCTACTTGCACCTATAGAGCAACCATCCAATTCAGTTTTCTCAGCTGGGCCAAAAATGTAGGCTGTCTCCGTCTTCAAGTTCCCGACAGTCCACTATCAGTGAAGCAATTAATCGACAGGAGACATACAAAAAGGACGGCAAAAAGTGGTACGCACTCACAGACAGTGTAGTTCGCTTAATTGCTACAGAAATGCTGCCCTTTAATATTATTGAACAGCCGTCATTTCGAAAAATGTTGCAAACGTTTAAGAAATCCCCGGAAAAACATACATATCACAAACGGCGATTGGCATACAGACTGCGATTGGCATACATCACTTTTTTGGTTGAATGAAGTTTTTATTTCCATGTTTAGTATTATTCAAGTGCATTTTTTTAACAGACAATGTAGATGTCCATTTATTTATGTTTTTGGTGGATTTGTTTATTTTATTTACCAGTTTCAGATTTAAGTGTTCATTTGAAAATAAAGTTTATTGATCTTTGACAGGACATAGTTGCAATATTATGTCATTATCATTACTGTATATCAATTTAAAATGGTCTCCAACAATATTATCGTTTATCGCAATCATTTCTGAGACAATTAATCGTTCAGCTAAATTACTTATTGTGACAGGCCTACTGCTCAGAAGGCTGAATATGGGTCTCCTGTAGAAAAATAATACCAGATGACAGTTTTTTTTTTTAATGTCAGAACACTTTTGCCCTTTTAAACGCTCCGAGATCCGTACAGTTTCAGGAGACAAAAGTAACAGGACCAATGCCTGCTTGGAAGAATTATTTTACTTTATTTAGTAACAACAGTGGCTGACAATGTAAACAAAACACAGACAGTTTAACATCAACAAAACCAAGATCCTCAGAACTCACTCATGCAACAAGAACTAAGCAGCATATCCCTTGATCTAAAGAGGAGGCTGCCGGATAAAAGAGAGAAAACTTGAAGTAAGTAGCTCAAACCAAGCAGCCGTGTGTACCTCTGGAAAAAACTATATTGATGCTAAAATACACCATAACTTGCTTGTATTGCTAACACACATTAATGTGAAATGCTTAATTAAGTCACTTGGTATGTGTCAACAAATTGACAAACCGTTCAGGATCAGTTGGTGAGGTGAAGGTCTTCATTGTGTTATTCAAGGATACTTGCAGCTTGGCGGGAAAATGGAGAAAACATCAAGCGGTAATGAAGATGACCTGATGATCCCGACAGTGAGCTACTCGTTGATATAGGTCTCCATCGACTCTTTCTTTATGGTAGATGTTGTAAAGGCGACCGGAGGGTTACTGAGCTCCGGGAGGAAGAGCAAATGCACAGTCGTACGGGTGATGAAGTGGTAGTGAACTGGCCTTGCTTTTATTAAATGCCTGTTTCAGGTCCTGCTAATGCTACGGTATGTTGCTTAAATTCTGAAGACCAGGAATCAACAGTAATTCTTCGAGTTTATGGTGGATTTGTGGGTCGAACCAGTCGTAACCAGTCGTAATGTTTGGCTGAGAGGAGGAAACACATAAAAAGATCTTATTTCTTTGTGGTTACTCGCAATAATGAGTTCCAGAGGACGCGTGATGTGGGTGACTTGAGGCAGGCAATCATCATCCAGGGCTGAGGCACAAAGGGGGACATCTAAGGGTGTAGTTGGAATATTAAATTGTTTGATGAGGGACTAAACTATTACTGACTGTTCGCAACCTGAATCGAAGAATGCGGACAGTATTCTGGCATCATCACTGGTAAAATATTGCCGAGAAAAGGTAAAAACCAATGAGCACTGCAGCCAAAACCCACCACAACCACCAGCCTCCCCTGAGTACTTTTCTGGAGATGGAACTGAGACCCCGCACTGAACAAGAAGTGGAATTTGACAGGGAGGAGGTGGCGGTGAAGGTAGAAAGTACCCTTTTACAGCGGGGTTAGGATCGGAGGCTCTGGGATGAAGATTCTGAAAAAAAGGTGTATATGTTCCAAAGTTTAAGTTGTTACTGCTCGCTGATCGGTGAAAG
Source organism: Orestias chungarensis (assembly GCA_032876305.1). Taxonomy (NCBI): domain Eukaryota; kingdom Metazoa; phylum Chordata; class Actinopteri; order Cyprinodontiformes; family Cyprinodontidae; genus Orestias; species Orestias chungarensis. The sequence continues at coordinate 484,766 of JAVLVB010000464.1, forward strand.
AACGGAGAACTGTTTTCTGAGTTTGAATTATGGCTGACTGATTTGTGATTACTCTCCTGAAGAGCCTCCAGTGGGTTGGTTTGGCCTGAGTGTTCAGTCATAGTTTCATTAAGCCTTCTGACCCACATCTAACAGGAAACGTCTCAAGAGAAGAATAATCAGATAAATTAGTTTTATTTAACAGCTATTTGGATTGTGACCTGGAAGCTGGAACGGCGGTAGCTGCGGAAAAAACATGGGAGACCGGAAGCCCTGAAGTGGAGAACAGAGGTGGTGAGTAATCGTCAGGGTGAGTATAATTAATGATGAGATGGGGGGAGATGGAGACCGCCAGGGAGAGATGAGTGGGTTGAGGGTTGCTTGTAGAGATCCAGATTTTGTAGGTTGTCCAGCGAGGTAACTGAAAGTTTGATTGCAGTAACTGTAGCGGAAGATCTGAGCCGAGTGAATCGAGGAGTGATGACCAGAATGGAGCTTGAATCCAGAGTACTGCACAAGGGTGGACGTGGAGGTTGACCTAGGTTGAGAACAAACAGGGATAAGTTACTGAGAAGAACAACGTAGGGAGCACACAGGAAAAACAACGAGGAATTAAGTTGAAGGAGCAATGAGGAATAAACAAGGAGACAATGAGGAAATTCACTAGAAAGTATCATAAACTGGCACTGAGGAGGCAACGTTACAGATTCGTGACTAACACTCTGGTCCACCACTCGTCTTAAGCGGCTCCGGTCATAGGGTGGATAAATAAAAGTAGGCAAAACCCAGGAAACGTTGGTGGGCTGAAGCGCTCCAGCCAGGGTGAGCTGGGGTGATCCCCAGTGGACAATTTAGGAAGAAACCCTCAACCCTGACAATATATTCAGTAAAAAAAAATACTTGCTTATTATTTAAGCTTTTTGTTTTTCCAGATTTATTTTTTTATTTGGTTGCATTCATTTTCAGCTTTTTTACTGGTAACAAACAAAAACAACTATCATATGACTGAAGGTCAATCAACAATGTACGTAGTAAGAGGGGTGAAAGATTCACTGTTTCCTTAGAAAAAGAGCTTTGGCTGATGGCTTCTGCAATACCAATGTCCAATCAGTGTCCTGTATTAAATAGTGTAACTGTAAAGAACCATGATCTGTGGAGGCTATTGTCCTGAGCATATGATTTGTAGTCAAAGCAATAGCTTTTACTTCTGTTTCAAAGCTCTTTGGGAATATGGCCTCCCCTCTTCCTATTTTTCACTCACTGTGCAGTTGCAGTACCCCCAGCTTTCTGGTCCAATTTGGTAAAAGCTGTGTGTCAGATGCATTTTATGATGTGGGAAGGAAATTCACAACCAGAAGGAAGTCATAGATGTTGTAAGTACCCACGGTTTATTCAAGAATAATCAAGAACCAGTTTATTTATATGGCACAATTTTACAACAGATGGTTTCACAAGGCATATTACAAGAAAATCTATTCAAGTTATAGATACATCATAACAAATCAGTTTAAAAAAGTTTTCAATCAAAGAAAACCCAGCAGATTCCATCTAGTCATTAACTTAAAGCATTCAGCATTCTGTGCAGAATAGAAGAAGAATGTACCAGATCTGTGTATAGAGTCACAGTCTTTTCCTTGCATTTTAGGTGGTGGAGAGCAGCTTTTATTGTCAAAACCCTATACCCTTGTGACAGTGTTGATTGAATGGATGCATGCAAAATCATTGTGTGTTGATGAATATTTTTGGTTTCTCACCTGGGATTTACCTGGGGATAATGTTATTGCAATTAGTTTTTACTTTAAATTGCTGCCTGCCTTCCAGGTTGTAAAAGCTGTTTAAAGGAACAGAAGCATTTGTGCCTTCAGAAGGATTATAGAGCAACCATATACACAGCAAAAACAAGAAAGAACACCTTAATCTAATATCTATAATGAGCTGAAAAAGTCTGTTCATTATATGAAATTATTATATTATATGTGAACTTCTACAGTATGTTTGATTCTAAATAGGAATAGTGTCAGTCATCATACACAAGAATGAGAAATAACCACTTAAGTAAATATATACCCCAAAATGGGGGTATAGATTACAACATAATGAACAAACACACTATACTAATTAATAAATGTTAAACATCTGCAAGGGGACATCAGAGGTCTGTTAACATTGTTTTGTTCTGAAATTATCCAAAATCAATGAAAAAAATCGTTATTCTTTTATAGATTTATGATATGATTTATAGATATAGAACACAGTCATCACTCTTTCCTAAAGCTTGAAAATAAGTCTTGTCCCTGTTGTAATTATACTCTACTATTTTGTAATGAATAACATAAATTCCTAATAACTCAGTTTATGTAAGAATATTATTGAGTACTTCAGAAAGTCGATACCTTCACATTTTAGTGTGGTAGAGTTTGCTCTCTGTATCTATTCACTTACATCACATAAGTATATGGGGCAGCTGTATAGAAGATCCTTTTTGTTCATCTCTAGGGATCTCACACGTTTGGCAGTTAAACATCCACTGCTGGATCTCAGTGCTGCTGTTGACACAGTCAATCACAATATCCTCATAGAAAGGCTCGAACACACTGTGGGGATCAAGGGAACAGCACTAGGCTGGTTTAAATCGTATTTGTCTGATAGATCCCAGTTTGTTCATCTAAATGACAAATCTTCTACGCATTGTAAGGTTACTTGTGGAGTACCACAGGGCTCTGGACTTGGCCCAATTCTATTTACTATATACATGCTCCCTATTGGTAAAATCATCAGACAGCATGGTGTTAATTTCCACTGTTATGCTGATGATACACAACTGTATTTATCTATAAATCCTGATGAATCCAGTCCGTTTGGTAGATTACAGGCATGTCTAGATAACATAAAAATGTGGATGACTTTAACATTTCTGCTCTTGAACTCTGAAAAGACAGAAGTTGTTATCTTTGGACCAGAACCTCTAAAAAAGAAATTGCTTAGTCACTTGACCTGGATAGCATCAGGTTGGCGTCTGGTGACAATGTAAAGAACATTGGGGCTATTTTTTATCAGGAAATGTCTTTCAAGTCCCATATAAATCAGGTCTGTAAGATTTTCTTCTTTCACTTTAGGAATATAGCACAAATTAGAAATATTCTCTCTAGGACATATGCTGAAAAACTAGTCCAGGCCTGCGTTACTTCAAGGCTGGACTATGGTAACTCTTTATTAGCAGGAAGTTCACAAAATGCAATTAAAAGTCTACAGTGGGTCCAAAATGTTGCAGCAAGAGTTCTGATAAAACTTAAAAAGAGAGATCATATGTACCCAATTTCAGCTTCCCTTCATTGGCTCCCTGTCAAACTCAGAATACATTTTAAGATTCTTCTTTTGACATACAAAGCCCTCACTAATAAATCTCCATCGTATATCAGAGATCTGATTACTCCTTATGTCCCTAACAGAGCACTTCGCTCTCAGACTGCAGGTTTACTGGTGGTTCCTAGAATCTGTAAAAGCACAATGGGAGGCAGATCTTTTAGTTATCAGGCTCCTCTCCTGTGGAACCAGCTTCCAGCTTTAGTCTGTGAGGCAGACACCCTGTCTAGTTTCAAATCTAGGCTTAAAACTTTCCTGTTTGATAAAGTTTATAGTTAGGAAGAGGTATAGAAGACAGCCTAATCCGGTTGGGGGAGGAACTCAATCTTGACAGACGGTTCTCCTTTGCTCTACCTTCTTCATGTCTCACTCTATAGGGTTAAGTTATTTAAGTTTTTCTATAGTTATGCTGCTATAGGCTTAGACTGCTGGAGGACAATCTGACCTTTGTCCAATCTGCTTAGTTACTGTTATTTCAACCTTGTTAACATTTTGTTTTCTCTTATTGTTCTTCTCTCCATACTAACCATACCTGGTCTGGCGTTCTGTTTGCTGAGACAGCTTCTTGGATGAGAACATGGGCTGAGATGCTTCCAGTGACGCTTTACAACTGCTGCTATAAACTCTATTATTTCAGTATCCTGTGCATCTACTTTAGTTTTCTGTTTTTTCAAACCCCCAGTCGGTCAAGGCAGATGGCTGCTTGTACTGAGCCTGGTTCTGCTGGAGGTTTCTTTTTCTTAAAGGGGAGTTTTTCCTCTCCACTTTCGCTACATTCATGCTCAGTATGAGGGATTGTGGTAAAGTCAACGACAAAACAAGCCATTGTTTTGGTCTGCTGATTCCAGAGGAGTGAATGCTGCAAGTCAATGACTCGATGCAATCTGCTGAACTGTTGCTCCCTCCTTGTAGTTCCTCCAGCCTTTTGAGGTTGAGGAAGCTTCTTCAGCACATCCCTCCGTGGGAAAGATGCCTCATCCTTATCCTTGAATACAAAGGTGGGTTTCTTACTGTCAGTGATCGTTTGGATTCTTCTGAGAAATCGGGCACTCACCCCGGAGCTCTCATGCTCAGACGTATCATCAGATGGGATGGCAAAATCACTCTCCTCAGAGTTGCTATTTACACCGATTTTTGTCTGGGTTTGTGTCCTCTTTAGCTTTCCTTGCTCTATGATGTTTCTCTGTGTTTTGCCTTTCTGTTTATTTTCCTCTTTTCATAGGCACGTTCAATTGCCTGCTTTTCTGGTGTATCAGTCAGGATTCTTGTCTTCACACGCTTTTTATTTGTATGTTTCCTTGGCTGCTGACTTTTGGGTAAAGGTAGAATCTCACTAGGAGACACATAGGATCTAGCAGGATTGGGGTGTGAATCTGTGTCACTGGGTGAAGCACAAACAGGTCCAGGGCCTGGTGAAGGTAGCTCAGCAGAAAGGGAGGTTGAAACCACAGGTGCATCACTTGCAGCTGTAGGCTGCTGCCCCGGGTTGGGCCTGTCTGACACCATGAATGGCTAAAACTCTGCATCAGAGAAGACATCTCTGTTTTAAGGGAAAATCCCAGTGGATCTGAATCCAGAAGAGATATTTCGCCGTATCATTGCGGACATGAAAGCATCATTCACACAGCCAGGGATTTGGTATATGGTGGCTGTTCTGCCTGGGTTGGATCTCATCCAACCATCAGGAGCTCTGTTGTAATAGGTCTTAAATGGACCATACACACTTTTATCCAGAGGTTGCAGGCGAGGGGGGGTGTGGGGTGGAATTGTGAGCATAACAATAGCATTTGTTTTTGCAATGCTTAAAGCCTTAAGTGAAATGTGTGCTTCATGGTTATCCAAGATTAGCTGCAGTGGCAAGTCAGGGGAGCACTTGGTTTGCTGAACCAGATGTTCAAGGAACTTGGTGAAGGTATCTTCATTGATCCAACCTGATCTTGTGGAGGTACCAATTGATCCTGTTGTTGCGCCTGTAATGAAATGATCTTTGTATCTAACCCTTGGGAAGATAAACATTGGAGGGAGTGCATTACCAGTCGCATTGACCGCACAGACCACAGTCATAAGTTCCCCTCTTTAACCAGATGTAATGAGACCCTCTTGTTTCTTTCCTTTTTCCGCCACTAACTGCCTTGGTGTCTGTAAATCATGTTTGGAGGGAATTTATACCTATAAAATAAAGAAATGAAAACTAAAGATAATCAAAAATAGTTAAGCCTTAAGTAATGCAAAGACATCTTACCACATACACATTCCTTAATATACCATGGTATAGCTGTTAATTAACCATGCATTCGTTTTTTTGTTTATTTTTTGTTTATTTGGTTAACTGTTCTTGTAACTTTTGTTTGATACCTTTTCTAATATGCTCAACATATGACAAACATACCAAGCCAGTTGAGTATACTCAAATTAGATATATTTTTATACATTAGACATGACTGAATTTCAGTGCCTTAAGGAGGGGTAAGTTGAACCATTGGTTTAATTTACCCCATTTCCTTTGGCTCACTTTACCCCATAGCCATCATTCGGGAAAAAAACAGGCTAGCTTTGAAATTCAAGCAAATCTTTAGTGAAGTAATTCACATGACTTTATACCTTAGCAAATCATGAACATGCATGATATATAATTTTAGACCGTATAAATTTGCTTTGTTGAACAGTCATTTTACCTGTTATGCAGAAAATTTACTTTGGCAAGCAAAAAAATAAAAACTTACCTCCTCTCCCACGTGCTTCTCCGCTCCACACCACAATGGAATAGATGAGTGCTTCCTATATTTATGGTCACATGACAAACTTGTGCAAGGTTACCTAGATAAAAGCGTTGGGTCCACTTAGCCACTGGTTCATCTTACCCCACTCTCCCCTACACCTGGTTACAGCTCCATATCCAATAACACATAGGAAAAATAGACATCTGCTAAAAAAAATAGGAAACCCCCATAAAGGTCTATATGACATATGAAAATTCCATATGACATTTGTTTGTCATTCTGCTTTGAATGATGAATGTTGTACACAATATGACAGTAAGGCTTTACATTTGATCTAAAAATGTTATATAAAATATTAATGCACACAGTTTAAAGGCACAAACACACCCTGGTGTTTGCTGACAGCTAAAGTCTGGTGAAGCACAGGGGACCCAGCTTTTTGTGCAGCACTACAGTGAACTTTTCAGAATCTCTTCAAGTGTTTGGCAAAACATCTGGTACCTTTAATTCAAAGCCACATACAGAGAACAACACCACAGAAGGTGTATACTTTAAAGGTGGAAGTTTTTTTTAATATATTTATGAAAATGCTTAGCAATTCCAAAATAGTGTTGATTAACTAGTCAGAGAGAGAATTGAGAACGTTGCAAGAAAAGTAATACATCATCATCATTATAAAGACTGATGTTATATAAAATGTACTTGCATGTTATACCTTCACTTTTTATTATTCTCAAGGATTCAAGGAGATTATATTGTTATTCCATCACATGTAGTACATGAGTTGGAACAAAATTACACAAAAAAATATCAAATCACAAAATGCAATAAAATTTAAAATAGACTATAAAATAAAGCCAAAAAGCATAAATACACAAGATTAATGCACAAGGGAGCATGGAAGTAGCAGCAACATATTAAAGTGTCTATGGATGAAAGTGCTTTTAATCTGCAGTCTGAGAGTAAAGTGCTCTGTTAGGGACATAAGGAGTAATCAGATCTCTAATGTATGATGGAGCTTGATTAATGATGGCTATGTGTATAAAGAAGAATCTTAAAATCTATTCTAAATTTGACAGGGAGCCTATGAAGGGAAGCTAAAATAAGGGAGTGATCTCTCTTTTTAAGGTTAATCAGAACTGTTGCTGCAGTGTTTTGGACCAACTGCAGACTGTAAACTGTGTTCTGCCAACTTCTTGCTAATACAGAGTTATAAAAACCCAGCCTTGGCGTAACAAATGCATGGACTAGTTTTTCAGCAACAGTCCTAGAGAGATTTTTTCTAATGTTGCCTATATTCTTAAGGTGCAAGAAGGATATTTTAAAGACATATTTTATATGAGACTTAAAATTGTTAGCAGAGGCCATCCACATTTTTATGTTTTAAAGACATGTCTGTAATCTATCAAACGGATAGGATTCATCAGGATTTATGGATGAATACAGTTATGTATCATCAGCATAACAGTGGAAATTAACACAATGCTGTCTTATGATTTTACCAATAGGGAGCGCATAGTATATAGAACTCCAAAAGTAACCTTACAATGCGGAGAAGAGTTTTCATTTAGAAAAACAAACTGGGATCTATCGATCTATCAGACAAATACGATTTAAACCAGCCTAGTGCTGTTCCCTTGATCAAATACTTTCCAGCTTTTCTATGAGGATATATTGATCGACTGTGTAAAAAGCAGAACTGAGATTTAACAGAACTAGAATAGACACGATTGTCTGAGGCCATGAGAATATAATTAGTGCCTTTAAGGAGAGCTGTCTCAGTCATTAGTTGTACTGTACTGATGTTCTAGTAAGGAGTGATCCGTGCTTTAACTGAATTCCTCCTACTAATTCCCTGAAATTTTTAAACTTCTAATTCTGGCATGTTGTTTCCCTACCTGTGTTTATTTGTAATTATTGATATTGAGTTTAAAAAACCTCTGAGACTTCCGGGGCCACCTCGACAAAGTTTAGCTGTCTCGACAGGCAGGTGGAAAAGATAATCCATTAAACAAAGGAGAGCAAATTTGGGTACAGTAGCTGTTGTCGTTGAAATGTGTTTTGTTTGTACTTCTTCACTGCATTAGAAAACATTTTAGGAAATCTTTGTAATAAAAAGTGAAATATTTTTTCCCTGTTCATGATTCAGTAGGCTTGATAAAAACACCACAGGACTGTGTCATGTCAGAAGAGGCTCTGGAAGATTTCCCTGTCCTTTTAGGAACACTTTCAGTCTTCTTTATTATAGAATACAAGTATCATAGAATGGATTATAGTCGCTGCATAGGAGCACATCCTCTGTATACCTCAACATTCTGTTGTATGCAACAGCCCTGTAGTATGACTTATTCTATTTTCTTTTTTTTCAGTGGCTTGATTTCTGGTTTCATTGGGGTAAAAATTCCATGCATGTGTATGGTGTAGTGGTAGCGTGAGTAGGAGTGTATGTTTTCAAGGCTTTCGTGACTTGCCAGGAAGCCCCCTGCTGTGCTGCTGAGTGCCTCCCCTTCAGACGCATTAATATAAAATGAGTGTGTGTCGATGTGTTGATGTGTGTACAGTCAAGTAGAGGCTGAGCTAGAACAAGGACATAAAGACTTAAAGAAAAGATAACAAGATTGCTAATATACAAACATACAAGGCAGAGGTTTATGCGCACAATCACAAGGCATACATGCAAGCATGCCTGAGTGTATGTGTGTGTGGAGATTCCCTGTGGGCCATTAAACTAAGATGAGTGTGATGTCGGATAGGGGGGAGGGAAAGAGAATGGGAAGAAGAGGGAGGAATAAGAAATGTGTACACTGTGGGTAATTGGCTCTTAAGTGCAACCTACGTCTCTCCCCAAGAGCCTGTCCGCTGTGCTCTTCTCATGGCTGCTGTTTGTGTGGCTGTAAACTCTGGCCCCTTATCTCCACAGCCAGTCATCGCCACAACCTTTAAGAGTACAACCTTTTTATCACTCGCATGCATGTTTTCTTCACCTTCTCTACATGTTTTCTTTACTTTCTTTATTCTTTCTGTCTCTCCATTCTCATTTGTTCCTGATAATGTGGTAAAGGAGTCCCCAGGGAGAACAACGCGGCACATGATACCACATGGGCAAACGTGTATAAATTTACTTTTCAGTTCATTTATAATTCTTTTCCTAATTGGCAAGCAAAAAAAGGTTTGTTTAATTTTCTTCCTAAAAATGTTTATCATTGCTTACGAAAGATGGCGGAAAACAAGATGGCGGCGCACAGTAGTGCAGCGGCTTCTCACGCTCCTAGTGAAAACCCTGAGTTACGTAGTTTTTACGTCGGTTCCGAGCCCAAACTTATGCGCCTTATGCGTATGAGTTATGGACGGACTGAACTTTGTAGGTTTAAGGACAGTTTGGTCACTAAAAACCTAGATAATAACATCAG
>JAVLVB010000464.1:500922-514995 GCA_032876305.1 Orestias chungarensis
AACAAAAAAACACACACACACACACACACACACACACACACACACACACACACACACACACACACACACACACACACACACACACACACACACACACACACACACAAATCTTCTTTACTAGTTACTTTTTATTAACGCTCCAAGTCAGATCTATCTCCAGATCCATTCCAAGAAAACAGGAAACTAAAACCCTTATCTCACAGACCCTGTTAATCACAATTATACATTTTTCTCTTCCTTTACTCAATAACCAACTATTTTGTTCGCTAACAAGTGTATGCAGTATAGAGGAGGCATCTCAGCACACAACCCTATAGAGAACCAGCACTGGTTGTCTACGTTGACCCCATGAATGCATCCTGTGAGAAAATCTTAGTTCCAGCACTGGGTGGATTGTGGAAATCCTAATTCTGTCAGCTTGCAGAGTTATCACTCCACCACGATAGTGTTTGTTTGTGGAACTGTAGTTCATAAACAGCTGTCATGTGTAGCTGTGTAGTGAAAGAAAAACCCCACTACGAGAGAAGGTTTCAATAATTCTGCCCCAGATCCTGCCTTGCTGTTTCTATAATCCCTTCAAGGGCAGTATTAGCCACGGAGAGCAAAGTGTTCGGTGCAAACAATTAGTTAGAAGAGTTGATTGATTTCCCAATGATTTAGGTCACTTGATATATTAAGTCCAGACCATAAAGAGCCAAAAGAACATTGAATATATAAGTTGTTAGACAATATATTCAATTAAATGTCATATTGCTATTTCACCTTTGGCGCACTATTTCCTCTGAACAAACAGCAAGCTGAGATTAAAGTTTCCCTCCATACAAAGTCCATCCACCCATTTTTCAACCCGCTTATCATTGTGGAGTAGTAGGGGTCTGCCTCTCTCCAGCACACATCGGAAAGATGGCGGGGGTACACCCTGGACAGGGTCATCACTATTACAGCTCAGACCCTGAAACAAAAACAGCAGCCTTAGTAGTAAAAATTATTACAATTTATTTTAAATTACCATAACAGACAAAACATTTAAAAAAACACAAAGAGGCTTAACACAGTGTCCAATCTGAATGTCCACTACAATGCACCAGATATGTAAAATACTCAGAAATGGGACTCAGCTACAGTTTCAAGTACTCCAGATCTGGAGACTTATTCGAATAAGTCACCATACCCCACAGAACCTCTGTAAGTTGTCAGATATCTGAATTTTTCAATAGGAAGGATTTCAATAGCAAGGTTTCAAACTCAGGTACTGAGTCAGATTTCCACACTTTCAAGATACACCTCTTCACGATCATTATAGCATAGGCCATTTGTCAAAAGTTTTAGAGATGCCAAATACAGCAGTTTCAGGGTCAGAGTCAAGGTTTGTCTTGAGGACATGAGAGTACCATCTGAAGATTGAAGCCCAAAAATCCTTGATCTTAGGAGATAACCAAAATTTGTGTGCACCTGTCCTATCAGCCAACTTCCACCTTTCACACAGTGAGGAAATTTGGAGGGAGATGTTATGCAGCCTAGTCTATATGACCTTGAATCAGCTGTAACCTAGCATAGACTGAGCATAGGTGAATATCATTGAAAGTTTTTTTCCATATCATCATCTTGGATTGTAATGTTAAAAGCATCCTCACACATGTGTTTAAATTTACATCAGGTTGTGGAAATTTGTAAGAGAGAGTACAGAACAGTTTTGAAATCAACCCTTTCGCTTCTGGGGCACCAAGCAAAAGTTTAAAAATTGAGTGTTCTTCAGGCAGGGAGTCAAATGATGAGATATTTTGTCTTATATAATGGCGTAACTGTACATATTTGAAGAAGTTTGATTTTAGCAGGTCATATGTCTTTTGTAATAATTCAAATGAACAGAGATGTTTTATGGACCTTATTCCTTTTCTATACCAGTGCTTAAAATCTTCTAATCTGCATCCAAATTCTGTGAGAATTAAATATAGTCTAATGCTCTCTCTTACAAGATTCTCTTGCACGCAGAGATGAAAAGAGAATTGCCTTAAGGGAGGTATTTTGGAGTAGACTTTGTTCTATTGCTAACCAGGATGGTGTCCTGCTCTGTGGACCAGGGACATCAGGTATTTGCTGTCTCTCTACCATTAGCGGCCCAATAATAATATAGAAAGCATGGTAGTCCCAAGCCTCCAAGTTCCTTTGGTTTTTGAGGATGTTGTTTAGAAGTTCTATGTGGCTTATATCCCCAGAAGAATTACAAGATCACAAAATCAATGATTTTGAAAAAGGGCATTGGAATAAAAACTGGGATGTTTTGAAATACGTAGATAAAGGAACCTTGGCAAGGACACCATTTTAATTGTATTTATTCGGCCAATTAGTGACAGAGTGTTCTCCATTTTTCAATGTTCTTTTTAAGGGCATTTTATTCCCTCCATAAAGTTATATTTAAAAAGTAACTTTGTTTTTTTAGTGAGTCTAACACTTAAACATTTACCATTATTTTTTGCGATATTAAATTGGGCTGAGGCCGTGAATGTGGAGTCTAAATCATCAATGAGCAACAGAAGGTCGCTTTTCTGCCAGTTTAGGGTGTATCCTGAAACCATTCATTAATCAAATCAAGCAAACACGGGACAGATTGTTCAGGGTTTGTTAGAAAGATAGCAATGTCATCCAGCATAAAGTGATATTTTATGACCAATACCATCAATAATGATAGGTTTAATGGACTTATTTCTCTTATACTAATTGCCAGTGGCTCAATGGCCAGTGCAAAAAGTAATGGTGAGAGGGGTCACCATTGCCATGTGCCTCTGTCAAGCGGAAAGGGATGAAATCTGTTTTGATTTGTGAAAATCTTTTATAGAACTCTGAACCAAAACTGTCTGGCACGGGGGACTTTCCGTTAGTAAAAGATTTTGTAGAAGCTGTCAATTCATTAATAGTTACTTTCGCATTCAGAACCTCCTGTGAATCGTCATCCAGTTTGGTAATGGGAAAATTTTTAAGCTAAGAAGATACACCCCTTGTTTTTGACTTACACTACTTAGGGATATTTGGCTTTCGGGTGAAATTTGTGGAAAATGTAAAAAGTTCAGCTACAGTGATATCATATCACGAAAGTACGACATTTAAGTAGAAGGGTGCACTGGTGATTTCCTCATCTCAAACAATTTGTTGAAACAAAAGTTAACAACAATGGTGTGTACACCACAACAAAAGATGTCAACGTCTCAATAACTCGTCATGTGCCCTTGAGCATCATTTACAGCTTGACAACGACGTCTCATGCTGTTCACAAGTCGACTTATTGTCTGCTGAGGCAGGGCTTCCCACTCTTCTTGAAGGGCAACCCTCAGGTCATTGAAGTTTTGGGGTGCAGCGTTTTGAACCTCTACACGGCGACTCAGTTGATCACACAGGTTTTCAATGGGATTCAGGTCTGGAGAAAGTGCAGGCCACTCCATTTGAGGTACACCAGTCTCCAACAGCTTTTCCCTGATGATGCGACCCACGATGAGCGCGTGCATTGTCGTCCATGAAGATGAAATTAGGCCTGTGTTGTTCATGTGGGGGCACAATCACTGGATTAATGATGTTATTCAGGTAGTATGGGCTTGTCACTGTACCATTCACAAAGTGTAGGGCAGTTCTATACAGACTGGACACACCTGCCCACACTGTGACACCGCCACCACAAAAAGCGTGTCTGGTGACAACAGTGGCTGATGCATAGCGCTCTCCTTGATTTCTCCAACATCGTTGGCGGCCATCATTCCTGCTCAACGTGCTCAACTTTCATAAGAGAACAGCACTGAGGCCCACTGGTCCCTTGTCCAGCGTAAATTCTCCCTGGCCCAAGCAAGACGATGATGCCTGTGCCTGCTGGTGTGGTCAGGTACCCTTGCAGGTTGTCTAGCACGCAGACCACGCTGATGTAAACGGTTTTGAATGGTCTGACGTGACACTTGGGTGCCTCTTACCTCCCTTAAACGTGACTGGAGTTGAGTGGCATTTATCATCTGGTTTATCAGGGCATTGTTCACAATGTAGTGGTCATCAGCATGGGATGTGGCCAAAGGACGTCCACTTCTACGCCTTTCTGTAACTCTTCCAGTCTCTCGGTATCTCTGTTGCAACCTGCTGATGACACTCTGTGACACTTTGAGCTCCGTGGCCACGGCCGTCTGAGAACGTCCTGTTTGAAGCAATGCAATGGCCAGGTACTGTTGATCCATTGTTAGGTGTCGTCTTGGTCTCAAGATGTCACAATGTGAACAGCCTGGTGTGGACGACTGTTTAAACACCAGCTGTAATTGAACCAGGACATTTATTGGTCGATTCGACGATAAAACACCTGTTGTGACCGTTAAGCTCCTCGTTAGACGTGCAAAAAGTACTGAAACATTTAACAGTTGGAAAGGTGCATTCAAAAGCTTAAAGAAGGTCACATTACGTTCACCTGCTAAGGTTTGAATGCATTTTGGGCTCATCCTAAAATTCAACCCGACAGCCAAATATCCCTAACTTTTTGTGAGTAGTATATATAATTCCACAAAACGCTTTGTCAGTGTGAGTTTTCTTTAAGCCACTTCTCCAGGTGGCCACAGGGGGTCACCAGTTCTCCTCCTCTGCTGGAGCTCCTTCCACCCCAGGTGCGCCTGGTTGGCACTGATGAGCTGGGCCAGTATAAGAGGAGTGGTGGATTAGCTACTCGTCGCCTGAGTGTTTGTTTACTCCCTGTTCAACCTAGTCTCAGTGCCTAATTCTAGTGTCTCTAGTTTCTTGAATGTTTCTCGTTGTGTCTTTTATTGTTCCTCGTTTTATAAGGATTTTTGATTTGCTACTTTGTTTTTCCCACGCCTCTTACCACAGTTGTGTTTACCTCAGGTTTCCTTCAACTCCTGAATTCAAATCAACTTCAAGATCCTCTCTGGTTTCCCTCGTCAATCTGGTTCCCACTCCTCTTGGCTCAGCTCGGTCTGCCCGCTCCAGCATAACTACATTAGCTGCACTAACCCCCTGGACTACTGCTCTACTGTCTCCACTGAAAGAAACTCACCACTCACTCCTCCCTGGCGACAACAGTTCACTCAATCCAAGTAAGATCGTGCCCTTCATTTTTTCCTCACCCATTTGCTGTTTCTCACCTTACCTGTACTCACCTTCAGAGGCTCATGGTCGTAGAAGTTCTCAGCTCCCTGCTGTTTTCTGCCGCCCCGCTGTTTCCCGTTCCTCGCCTCTCGTTGCTGTTTCGCGTTCCTTTGCACTCGTTGCAGTTTGCCCGTTGCTGCCAACCGCCGGATTCCCTTCTCCACATCATTCTAAATAAAAATTATTGTAAATATCTCCTGAGAGTTCTCATTTCATGAGGGTCAGAAGCTTTAATAACATGACACGCTTGTTTATTGCTTTTGGATGACTGAGTATATCTCCAGTACCCGATTTAATTCTATGAATAGCCCTACTACTTTGCTGCCCCCTAAGTTGACATGCTAGCAGCGTTTTTGGTTTGTCCCCAAGTTCAAAATAACTTGTCTACAATTGACAATTGACCACTGACTTGTTTTGTTAAAATAGAACTGTACTATATTTAAGATTATTTACTGTTTTTACCTACACTGTTTGATTGTCGTTGTTTTGTTTATGTTGTGTTTCCATTCTAGATAACATGCAATAAACTTTCAACCAACCTTGAGCTCCTTAACTTTTTTAATGATGCCTCATAAGAAATAATATGACCCTCCATAACTACTTTAAACTTTTCCCACAAGTTTGTGTCTGAAGTATCATGAGTAATTAAAAACTCATCAGACTTGCATCATCAATCAAATAAGGACGGAATCACTTGTGATATCTGGTAACCAGTACATTTGAGAGGAGCTTAGAGTCTAATAGAAAGAAATCTATTCGTGAATTGCCAAAAGTCCACAACGTTTGTTGACAAAATCAGGTTGTTTAAAGTAGCTGAAGCATTTAAAGGTCGTGCCTGTTTAATTTGAAGACCTGTTTGGATGCCAATCGAAGGTCACATTAAAATCTCAACCAATGATCAAATTTGTGTTTGAGAGAGCTGCATCATCGACATTCGGAGCAGAGTGACATGCATAGAGTAAAGCTGTCCAGTTACAATAATAAATCTGCCACAGTCATCATAGGTAGTTTTTATACGTTGAAACAGGATATTTTTTTTACTATAATGGCCAACCCTCGTGCCTTGCTAGAAAATGTAGATAGAAATATGTGTCCCGCCTGGCTGCACCTTAAACGATACTGCTCCGATGGTCTGATATGAGGTTGCTGTAAAATCAACAGGTCCGAGGATAATGATTTTAAACGATTATGGGTATTAAATAATTTTAATACCCATTCCAGGAACACTAGTAGCCTCAGGCAAATAGAAAGATAGACAAAAACATATATCCCGAAAAATATTGATAATCTGACCTTGATACATCAAAGGGGATTTTTGTGCTACAAGCCTCATGATGCACTCCTTAACACGATAGCTGTGTGTCCTGGCAAGTAGAATACGGGGCGGATTAGTAGTATTGCCGGGCTGTCCACCCAGTCTGACTGCACGGTCAACTTCTATGTGCTCTGGAAAATGTTCTTTCCCCAACAGACCTTAAATAAAGCTGGCCACAATTTCCGCCGGGCTACCAGACTTTGCATTTTCGGGGACGCCTGTTATCTTTATGTTTTGACTTCTAGATCGTGCTTCGAAGTCCACAACTTTGTCTTGTAAAGCCTTGTTAGCATCCCCAGGCGCTTAGCCTGTAGCTCGAGTGCGGCTAATCTGTGATCGTGGTCCCTGGTCATACTCTTCACTGCAGAGAGACGAGACGCGTGTTCTGTCAGAGTGGCCTGGATGGCCTGTAGAGACGCCTCTAGTGAATTAAATCTCTCTGCCATTTTTTTTACTCATTCCGTGTATAGCAGAGAGAATAGCTTCACTTTCTAGCGTGGGACTAATGTTAGCCATTGACTCAGTCACCAAGTCACTCTCACAAGACTCTAAAAGTCCTGCTATGACTTTC
This sequence comes from Orestias chungarensis, assembly GCA_032876305.1. Classification (NCBI taxonomy): domain Eukaryota; kingdom Metazoa; phylum Chordata; class Actinopteri; order Cyprinodontiformes; family Cyprinodontidae; genus Orestias; species Orestias chungarensis. The sequence goes on from JAVLVB010000464.1 coordinate 507,933, forward strand.
TTAGTAGTTTGCTTCTTTGGTGGTGTTTTAGGAGCTTCCTCTTACTGTCTTTGATCAAAACATGGTGTTTTAGGGAATATCTTAATTTATCAGAGTGGACCTTCTCTCAGACACATCTATTCCCTCATACGTGCTTTATATTGTGCCATGCCATAAAACCCAGGCTCTCAGAAATCCATGACTGCTCTATGCTGTTAGCTCCGCTCTCAACGCATGCACGTCTTTTGGGTTCCATAACACATTATTATCTTGAGTTATCTTTGTCACATTTTAAAGTATTACATAAAAAGGGGTTCATGTAAATAGAATAAATGTAAAATATCTTTCTCGTTGTATTGGTTTTTGGCTTTGACAGAAGGGTAGATGGAAAAACATTTGTAAAATAAATTCTGATGTTGCAAACCTATTCCACTACATCCTGTTTATCACAGCCAAGCTAGTAGGACGAACAGTAGCATTTTCTTGTTTCATTTTTGTGAAATGTTATACATTCCAACCAAATTTTGTTACTACTGATTTATAGGAACAATAATGAAAACTTGTGATAAGACTGTAAGAAAAATTTGACTGCAATAATGCTAACAAAGATTTTTACTTTATAAATAAAGTATTTCGAACATTTTTCAATAAAATGCATATACGGTGAAGGTTTTCTTCATAATTGCTACTTTGTTTTATACAAATGCCTGTCTTAATTCCTGTGATAATTTTGTTTAAGAAACTGTTGAGTATATGGGTCATCATGTATGATTTTCTTAAAAATTCCCAATAATTAATTGTTTTATGTTGATCTACATTTGAATATTTGAATGTCCCTCCTTTGCGCATCTCATATGAAAAATATCATTATTTAAGTGGGAGACCTCACAAGTTCTCACCATCATTAAATCCTGTGGACAGTTTTGTATGGACACAAATGAATGGAGGCACACATAGCCTAAGGGTATTGTCAGGAGGATATCAGTGTGTGGACAGTGTTAATCTCTCCATCTTCTCCTCACTCTACAATTTTTAGATCTCTCATTCGGCAGGTTCAACAGACCCATGAGAAAAGCCTAACCTCTGAATGAACCCACAGCTCACCTCAAATATGACAGCTTACACTTCCCTCTCATCTGCCTGCTCTGCCTTCACTCTGACACACACACTATGGAATAAGACACACTCACACATCCACACACTCATCTCAGTTTCCCTCTCATCTCAACACACACATTCACAGCAAGGTTTGTGTCTGTTCATATCCTTCCTTGCTTTTTTTCACAGACACTCACATACACGGGGGAGCCCAACTTTGATTATGGAGGGAAAAGAAGGTTTCAACAGGGAAGAAAGAGCTACAGAAATGCAAGATGTGTCACAATGACCTTTGATGGTGATGAGAGAGCACATTTAAAATGGCTGTAGTCTCTGTGTCTCCTCCATTGAAATATTTTGACGGAGATTGAGTTATGTCAGTTCCAAAATAAACAATGAAGCAAAATTATTCAGTTTAAAACAATTCCTAATGTATCAAAACAATGCTGTCAGTCAGCAATGAATAAATTATTAATCTAGTCAGAGTTTTTTTTTGTCATGTGACTGTTTTATTATTGACATACACTGAAGGCAGTATTTCAGTGCTTATAACAGTAGTAAAAAAAAATCTAATTAGTCATAATTAAAAATGAAGTTGATGTGAAAGTCATAATTAAATCTTGTTTAGGTGCTAGTCAATAATTATGGAAATAAGTAATCGGAATGTCATTTGACTGTTGACGGATTGGAGTTGGCTAAATCGGAATGATATTGTAATCCAAAGGAGAGGGGTAGTTTATGCCTATTCATAACCCAAAGGTGTACACCTAAACACTTTATTGGAAGCTTGTCATTGTGATGGGGGCCAATAGAACAGTAATTTGTAGATTGGACGTATATTTTGACCAACAAAAACTGACAGATCTAAAAGTGATTTAAACTAATAAGCTATAGGAATTCTGTAAATTATGCAAAAATGCAGAATGTTTTATATATTAAAAGTCAGGAACTCAATCCCATCAGCTTGGTTTCCTTAGATTTTAAACTTTAAAAACTGATTTCTTTGTCATGAATTTATTATTGGAATTAAATGATTTCATCGTAAAGTGCCTTGAGATGAAATGTGGTACATAAGCGAGCTTATTATTGGTGAAATTCGTTAAGTGTAGTTATCTGTTACAAGGGATTGAAAAGTAATGAAGAGATCCAAATTTTAAGACATTAACATTTGTTAATCAACACTTTGGTAACTGTCATTTCTCATTTTGATAATAGTTTTAGTGTATTCCAGTAAAATGAACTAAACTTAACACAAACTATTTTGCTCCCACCTTCAGAGTGATTCAGATCTTGGTTGGTGATTAATGGTCCATAAATTACATTCTACTTCTAGCCATTACATAGGAAACAAAATTCTGGTTTTGTGATATAATGAACAAAAAAAACAAATCTGATGTTGATTATATTTTGTTGTATCATTATTTTTTATTTCGTAAAATAGATGTAGATAATTCAGACACCCCTTTAATAATCTTCTGAAATTTTTTCCATCCTCTTTTGGCCTGTAATATACCTGAATCTATTAAAAAAAAGATTTTTTATATTTTAAATGTGGTTCCATCTAAACCTTGTATAAACAACTATGAAGCCATTATCTATGATGTATCTATGATTTGAATTGAATTTCTTGTGAAGTGCCTTGAGAAGACATCTGTTGTAAATTGGTGCTATATAAATAAACTGATTCTTGATTCATGTATAAAATATTTTATAGATGTTTGCTTATTTTATTCAATTTACCTTTGGGATAAATAAAGTATTTTCAATTTTTATGTTGAGCACATATAGAACATTCTTTTGTTATGCCTGTTGAGGTTTTCTGTAGTTGCAGCACAAGTTTACTTTAACCATTTATATCACAGTGATCCCCAGTTTGGGTTGGACCTTTCTCATGCATTATTCTAGAGGGTTAGGTTATCCAGGCCTTTCTAAGTAGTTATGCTTCTATTGGCTTACATTTCTGTAGAACATTCTGACCATCTTCACTCTGCTACCTTCTTCTTCTACTACAAAATTTACATTACCTGGAATTATTTAAACTGTTAACTTTATGTTTTCTCTTTGAATTTTTCTTTTCATAGAAGCCACACCTGGTCTGGAATTCTGTTAGCTTTGAAAACTTCAACATTCAACATAGTTTTACCCGTTTACTTTTGTTTGGGAGATGGCTGCTAGTGCTGAGCCAGGATCAGGTTCTGGTTCTGCTGGAGGTTTCATGCTGTTAAGGGGGAGTTTTCCATTTCCAGAGTCACTACATTAATGCTCGGTATGAGTGATTACTTTAAAGATCTATTAATTCTGCATGCTTGTCCAAAGGAGTGAATGTTGTAACTCAATGACTTGATACAATTAGCTGGCTTTCCTTAGATAAAAAAATAACAATAATTATAAAATAAAACTAAAACTAATGCAAATATTTAAAAAAAACCTGACTGAACTGTGAAACTAGGATCAGTTGGAATGTATGTATAGTTGAAATTGAAATTATTTTTCTTATAAAGTGCCTTGAGATAAAGTGTTCTAAATTAGCACTATAGAACTAAACTGAACAGAACTTATTGTGGTTTAGTGCAGGTCTTCATTTAGGTATAAAGATGTAGTTTGACTAAAGTAGAAATTTCTTCTTTTCAATAGCTTCCTGTCTCAATTCGAATTCGTTTTTTTAAAATAATTTGCAGAGTATAACAGGTTGGTCGAGTGTATAATGACAAACATGGTAAAAACAATTTCATAAGCATGTTAAAATATTTCACTTTAAGTAATTATCCAATTAGTAACCTATAAAATATATGGAAAGAAACTCCCTTAAACGATATTAAAATGCTAAAAGGAGAAACAAGGATTACTCTAGGGGTTAAGCAAAGTTTCCCATGCTTTGTATTTCCATCCCAGCTTTAAATTTTGAACATACTTCCTTTGATCCATCTCGTTTTCTTTCAGCCCTCAGTGCTGCCACTAACATCTACATTCACTTCAAGAACTCCACCTGCACCTCTCAACACACCCGCATTTTGTTCCCCAACTCAGAAGGTTGGACCATCTGGCCTGCACAAAGGGAACCCAGGGCCCGACTACAATGCCTCATTTGTTTCCGGCCTCATGCCCACTAAGCCCAAGAACACAATATATGCCTCGATTCCCACTCAGTGACATTCACCCAGGCATACCTTCATGCAAGACAATCTTCTAAGAATGTCCCTTCCCCTGTGAGGTGCTGTTGTTGTTTGCTGCTCCATGTCATACCATTCCCACATTTCTAAGAGGTGCCCACTAGACGTTAGGGAGTATTGGTTTGTAAAACAGAGAAGAAAAAAAACATTTTACATTCTGATAAGGTTACCTCTCAGCTTTCTTGCCTTTGAAAATTGTAAAGAAATGCATGACTGATCTAGCAGACAGTTGGAGAAGTAAAAGAGAGAGAGAAGTAATTATGACGGCCTTTGACATCTTGCAAAAGATAGGAAAAGTCTGGGCAAACGGTGTAAGGAGGAAGAGTGATAGAAGTGGACTCAGGTGGATGAAGCAGTTACTTGCAGAGAGGAAGGAAGAGAATACAAAAAAGATGGAGAAGCTGCTTTTTGTCCCTTCATCAGTGCACTGTCAAATTTATAAATAACAGTAATCAATGGCTCAGCTTGCTCTGTCCTCTGCACTAATTGCTTAAAGTGCTGAGAAACCATCCGATGCATTTTGTTTTCCTGGGCAGCATAGTTTAAAACAAGCAATATTGCTTTTGTCTTTTCCTCTTCAATTTGACACTGCAACCTGTGTTTTTGAACCCAGTATCATGGGATTAGATCCACATTGAAGACAAATTTTCTTAGGGTATTAATGCTGACATTAATACCCTAAGTTATTCTGTGAAATAATGTCAAAAATAAAATGCTTCTCTCAAGTAAAAAACTCTTAAATCCAAGTAGATTCAAAGCTTAAATCTTTTATAGTTCCATATTTTTCCAATGGACCAATTTGACACGTCCTGACTATATATAGATATATTTCCTATCAAATCAGCATGAGTTCATAATACGATCCAGTCTCACACTTTGTTAAAATCTATCCCATGTAACAAAATAGAAACCAGAAATTTACATCCACATATTTTTTAAGTTATCCAAGTTTTAAATTACAATGAACCCACAATTATGAGTATATATTTTTTGTGAAAAACATGACTCTACTTATGGGAAACCCATTATTCTCATTGTATCATAGGGCATATCTACCATATTCTAAACGAAATGCTGCTTGGGAAGCTGAAATTACTGAGCACAGTCTTACTTGACCCACTATTAGACAGGTTTACAAAACAGACAGTCAAGCTTCATCAACCTTCACCAATTGAGCCTTTTACCCGGATTTATTTTACTCCCAAGAGCAGCGATAAGAAAGACTGTAGGTATTAGCTTTTGTGGTAGTGTGAATACAGTTTTTACTGTAATTCATATTTGGTATATTTGTTTTTTGAACCGTTAAAATCAGCGTTATAGGTGTTCTTAAACATACAGTTTAAGAAGTAATGGATTTTACAAACCCTGTGACCCTTAGTGAAATCACAAAATAAAAAACATTGTATTGCCTAATCGAACATAAAATATTATTTTCAAGCCTTTATTAATTTTAATTGTGATAATTTCCTGTTTCTTAAAGGTTTTTATTTTCAAGAGATACTATGGAAGCAAGATACTTTTGATCTGACAATGCAAACTTTAATATGTTGACTGTATAAAAATTTCTATCTGTCTTAACATCTGTTAAACCTAAACTGTGGATATTTTAGGGTAATTATGATTACCAAAAATATTTAAATTTGCAAAATATCAATACATTTTTAGAAAAGGTTTACATCCATTGTAATGATATAACTTTATGCAGTTATCATTTGCTTTGTAGTGATATGATAATGCAGATTTAAGTAAAATAAATCACACATGTGGATGTGTTTTAATGCATGTCTTAAATACATTTCTACCTTGTATGACATTATGTGGTAATTAAGAAAATAACACAACATATATGAAAAAGATATGTGGATTTCTAGCTTCTTTCTTCTTTGGTCACGATTCCAGATGCCAAAAATTACCAAGGTTGTGTGGAACTTAGAATAGTTGTGCCAATATGCAGCCCAATAACTTTTACTGTTACAGAGCATTACCAATTAGTCTACAGTTTTTGCAATTTATTGGGGTTAATGTAAAATTTAATGAGCAAAGAGAGAGAATTGAAAGAAAAAAAGACAGGTGGGGGAGGAGGTTCACTGTCCCAAGAGATGACCATCTGAGCTAGGGCACCCAATCCCAGGTAAGCAGTCTCTAGACTCACGCCGGCATATACCCAGGCAGTCAGCCTCAGTCATCGAGAACCACCAGAACACTAGGGGGAAGAGGCATCCAACAATAGCAGGCAGTGTAACAGAGAACATTGGGATAATTGAGATATTCTCCTTGGCTCTACTTCTCTCATACCCAATCCCAAGGGTTAGGTTATCCAAGCTAGCTCTATAGTTCTTTTGGTGTATACTCAGGCTGCTGGGAGACAAACAGAAATTTTTTCCTCTGTCTGGTGCTTTTTTCTACTATCCAATTTGCATGACTTGATGCCATTTCAACTCTTAGTTGTATCCTTTCTCTCAGGGATTTTATATCCATAGATTTTAAAACTGGTCTGATGTTCTGTTAGATGTGACACATTCCTGATGTGAATTTGCTCAGATAATACGGCCAGCAACTCAACCTACCCCTTCACCTTCTATTAACTTTGACTTTTTACGCAAAGTACATCTATTTGAGTTCTTCTGCTTCTTTTTTGTTCATCTGCTTTCTGTCTTTTCTCATCTAGTCATGGTAGATTTCCCCTTATGCTGACTCAGGTTCTGTTTCTGGTTTTGCAGGAGGGTTTCTTGATATTAAAGTGTCACTACATGTATGCATGCTGTTCCAGGAGGAGTGAATACATAACCCCCCCCCCCCCCCCCCCCCCCCCCCCC
>JAVLVB010000464.1:532301-556818 GCA_032876305.1 Orestias chungarensis
ATCTGCTGTAAAGCTGTAACGAAACCCTTACTTAAAATGACTTAATAAATTACAGACCCATATCTAAACTTCCTTTTTATCTAAAATCCTTTAAAAATTTGTTCATCTGAGAGAGCATTTGAGGAATAATGACCTATTTGAACAATTTCAGTTGCAGAGCTAATCATAGCACTGAGACAGCTCTCCTTAAAGTCACAAATGATATTCTAATTTCCTCAGGCAATAGACGTGTCTATTCTAGTTCTGTTAGATCTCAGTGCTGCTTTTGACAGAGTCGATCACAATATCATCATAGAAAGACTCGCGGGGGCAACAGCCTAAGCAGGAAGACCCAGACTTCCATCTCCCCAGCCACTTGGGCCAGCCCATCCGGGGGAATCCCAAGGCGTTCCCAGGCCAGCCGAGAAACATAATCCCTCCAGTGTGTCCTGGGTCTTCCTCTGGGCCTCCTCCCGGTGGGACGTACCCGGAACACCTCACCAGGGTGGCGTCCAGGAGGCATCCTAACCAGTTGCCCGAGCCACCTCAACTGGCTGCTCTTGACGTGCAGAAGTAGCAGCTCTACTTTGAGTCCCTCCCGGATGGCCGAGCTCCTCATTCTATCTCTAACGGAGAGCCCAGACACCCTGCGGAGGAAATCCAATTCAGCCGCTTGTATCCGCGATCTCATTCTTTCAGTCATGACCTAAAGCTCATGACCATAGATGAGGTCGAGAGCTTCGCTTTTTGACTCAGCTCTCTCTTCACCACGACGGACCAGTAAACTCATGAACAAGACTACAAGATGCTTAAACTCCTCTAGTTGAGGCAGGACCTCTGCCCCGACCCGCAGAAGGCACTCTACCCTTTTTCGGCTCAAGACCATGGCCTCGGACTTGGATGCAATGACTCTCATCCCAGCCCCATCACACTCGGCTGTAAACCGCTCCATCGAGAGCTGCAGATCAGGAGCTGATGAAGCCAAAAAGACCTCATCATCTGCAAAAAGCAGATATGCAATCCTAAGGTCACCAAAACGGATCCCCTCAACACCTTGGCTGCGCCTAGAAATTCTATCCATAAAAGTTATGAACAGAATTTGTGAAAATGGCAGCCTTGGCGGAGTCCAACTCTCAGCGGAAACGAGCCCGAATTACTGCCGGCAATGTGGACCAAGCTGTGGCACCGGTCACACAGGGACCTAACAGCCCGTATCAAATGCCTGATACCCCATACTCCCGGAGTACCCCCCACAGGAACCCCTGAGGGACACGGTCGAATGCCTTCTCCGGGTCCACAAAACACATGTAGACTGGTTGGGCGAACTTCCATGCACCCTCCAGGACCCTACTGAGAGTATAGAGCTGGTCCAGTGTTCCACGACCAGGACAAAAACCCCACTATCCAAAGGACCCTCTTCTCCAGAACCCCCAAATACATCTTACCGGGTAGGCTTAAGAGTATGTCTCCACTGTACATGGAACACACTCTACGGTAGGGGAACCACCACCCCAGTCTGCCAATACAACGGAACTGCCCCTAACGTCCACGCAATGTTGCAGAGTCACGTTAACCAACACAACCCTATCACATCCAGAGCCTTAAGGAACTCAAGGGCGAATCTCATCCATCCCCAGGGCCTTACCACTGAGGAGCTTTTTAACTACCTCTGTGACTTTGGCAACAGAGATTGGAGAACCTGCCCCAAGGTCCACATGCTCTGCTTCCTCAGTGGAAGACGTGTCAGCAGGATTGAAGAGGTCTTCGAGGTACTCCGCCCACCAACCAACGACGTCTCGAGTTGAGGTCAACAACACACCATCCCCACTGTAAACAGTGTTGGTTGTGCACCACTTTCCCCCCCTGAGACGCCAGATGGTGGACCAGAATTGCCTCGAAGCCGTATGGAAGTCTTTTTCCATTGCCTTTCTGAACTCCTCCCATGCCCGGGTTTTTGCCTCAGCAACCATCCGAGCCGCATGCCGCTTAAACCGCCGGTACCCATCGGCTGCTTCCAGACTCCCACAGGCCAAACAGACTCGATAGGAGTCCTTCAGCCTGACACCATCCCTCACCGCTGGTGTCCACCAGTGGGTTCAAGGATTGGCGCCGCAACAAGCACGGACAACCCTGCGACCACAGCTCTGGTAAGCCACCTCGGCAATGCAGGTACAGAACATGGCCCACTCGGACTCAATGTCCCCCACCTGTTGAAGTTGAAGTTCCGCCTCAGGGGAGACTCTGCCAGGCAATCCCAGCAAACCCACTAGGCTGGTTTAAATCATATTTATCTTATAGATCCCAATTTGTTCATCTAAATCTTCTCCGTGTCAGGTTTTGCGATAATGAATCGAGCATAGGTGGGATTATGTGAGCAATAAATGATTTATTGAATAGATGAATATGGATCTGAACATGAACAGTGACAAAGGTAATGTGGAACGGAACACGGAATAACACGGAATTAAACAGAAACTTAAACAGACGGATACTGGAGTGTACACCGAAACTAAGGAACCTGAGAATAGCAATACAAAATAAACTATGGGAGGAACGCAGGAATAGAAGATTACACAAATAACAAACTAAAATAACAACTAGAGATGCGAGTGGAACCGGAGCCAATCAAAGAAACAAACACTGAAGGAACAAACTATAAGAGACCAGCAACAAGGAGGGGTGCGAGGGAAACCGGAGACAATCTAAGGAACAAACACTGAAGGAACACACTATAAGAGACAAGCAACAAGGAAGGGTGCGAGGGACACCGGAGACAATCTAAGAAACTAAAACATCAAGGAATAAACTAAGGAGAAAACACTGGTGGAGAGAGAATCAGCACAGAGAATCAAGCGAGCAGGGGGAAAGGCTTACTGTGAGACAGTGAGGAAACGGCAGGGGTTGGAGCTCAGAGACGAGGTAAGGTAACGGACGATCCAGCAGTGAATGAATGAATTAAAAGGGGTTAAATACTGTGAAGCAGGAGTTGGAGCAGTGGAGATAACGGGGTGATTGAAAACAGCTGTGAATGATAAGACACACACACACACACACACACACACACACAGGAAGAAGGAGAGAGAGCAAGGGAAAACTAGAGAACACAAACAAAAACTCAACCAGATAGAAAATATTAACAAATAGTAAAGATAATAATAATAAAACAAGACAACTATAGTAAACTAAACAAAGCAAAAACACAGATCATGACACTCCGTATTGTAAGGTTACTTGTGGACACAGACGTAATTTTTTGGGGGGGACACAGGGGACATGTCCCCTGCACTTTTTCAAATGTCTGTTTTGGTCCCCTAGAGTTTTTTACTGTCCAAAAACAATGTTCCCCTACACTACACCGAAACTGTCAGCTAAGGGTGCAACTAACAACTATTTTAATAGTCGACTAGGAACCGACTATTGAAACGATTAGTCGACTACTCAGATAATTATTCATTTTTTCTTAGATTTAGCATGAAATTGCTTTAGTTATGTGGCAAATGATAATAACTTTGCTGCTGATTCATACAAAAACTAAATAAAAATGTCCTATCTGAAACCAGTTAGGCCCAGTGCTCAGTCAGTTTAGACGTAAATCCAAAAATAAATAAATCTCTGTCCATTTTTTAAGGACAGGCAAAGGAGTTTTATAACAAAATAATTAATTAAAATCAAGTAAACATTTTTTTCCTGTGAACCAAGCAGCAGCAAGACAGTAAATAAAACAAAGTGCATTTTGTGAGGTACATTCAGTGGTCAACTGCAAAACAACTTTACAATTCTCAACAGTCTGAATTCTAACGGTTTTAACTACTGACTTTGTAGATACAAATTCAAGTTGTAAGCACGGACTCTTGAACTGGGTTATCATACATCGATCACAGAGAGTGGCCTCATATAATAGATCAGCATCTGTAATAATGACTCAGTGAGGACAGTCGCCTGTTGTGCGGCGCATATCTGCTTCTTTTGTAGAAAGGAGTCAATGGTGGCTCTCTTCGTCGGATTGCAGGCACAGTCAACCATAAAGTTAAAGCTCTCTTTTAAAGCGAAAAAACGCTTAGAACATTTATATTGTACAACAAAAACAAAACGTATTGGTGTGAATTTTGCTTGAATCTTACCGAAGCAAGGCAGACTCCGTTTCAAGTGCCCGACATGCGTTCTTTTTAAATGTTCGATACACAAGGTCTGCTTTGCAAACCTTGCAAGTAGTGATGGGTCCGGCGACATCAATGCGCCGGCGCATGTATCAAGTCTATAGACCAAAACCCCTGTCGGTGCACGTATTGATTTCAGCAAGTCAAGTGACCGATACAGCACTGTTTCGAAATGACACTGAAGCACCAAATTGTGTTTATAAGGAAGCAAATCTATCAACTGGATGCATTTGCCAAAAAAATTCTTGATCCTTTTTGGAACAGCGTCATCTATGGAGCAGCCTCAAGGCAAACGAAAGATTTCCGCAGTGTGGGACCATTTTGATCTTACATCGGAAATAAGGGTATTGTTTTCATTTCGTTCTTTCATCCGGTTCTTTTCAGTTTCTACTTGATCTATCTGAATCCAAATTCAGCTCAAATGGACTCTTAGTTGAAAAAGCATAACAGACTAAATTTTTTGATTATAAATTTGTGAAGAAAAACCTCAGTCAACAAGCATCTTCATTTCAAACACATTCACTTAAATTTTCACTTTATGGTACATGTTCATATTATTTATTGACTGTATCTAAGAATATCACATATTTTCAAGATATTAAAATAATATAATATATAATATACAATAACATACAATGAGTTAATTGCTATTGTTTACGCTGGTTCATCAAATAAGTATCGTTGCCTGCAGGGATTTTTAATGTCCAGCAGGTGTCAGTATTCAGTGACAAAGCATTGACACAGTATCAATACAGTTTTGCTATGTGTTGAAACGCTTCATGACACCTCATCTACCCATCACTATTTGCAAGTAATCTTTTCATTTGCCGTATCCTGCAAAAATGCTCCCAAACTTTAGAAGTTTTTGTACGCGTTGCTAATGTGTTGGACGCAGCCATTTCTGTGTAGGTAACCGCTCGACGCTATTGTGAACGTAGCTCTCGGCAGATTGTAATTAAGCAAGATTCCTTACTCTGTTGGAAAAACACGTCTGGCAACAATAGTCGACAATGGAATTCATTCACCGCACACCAGCACTTGATTGGCTCTCTGTTGTTTGGAACTCTTTTGTGATTGGCTGTCTCCACCGTCACTCATTAGAAGCTAACGTTACGATCAGCGCCATAGAGAGAGATTTCGGACACTCCCATTGACTTCCACAGAAAGAAGCATGGAGCTGCTAATAGCTCCAAACACCAGCATTTCCAGCATTGGACGTAGTGTTTTCTCTGTGTTGACGGAAGTGTTTTCTAGGGTAAGTTGATAAAAGTAAAACTTTTTTTGCTGTTGTGAAGTGTTTGCTGACTGTTCTGTATCACAGTAATATTTTATATTGCCAGTTTTCGTTAATTAAGCATTTTAACATGCTAACTTAAGTTGCTAGTTGTGTTTTAGCTGACGCTAGCTCATTACAAGCTTGGCGGGTTTTGACGGGTACATCTGATTCAGTGTTTTAAAATTTCCATCACAACTTACAGTCTGAACTTTTTCGGCCAGTCATGCCCGTGTAGGTTTCTACCAGAAGCTGCGCCGGCTTTGGCGCGAACGGGTTGCCGCTGCGCTGCGGGGCCGGCGGCAGCGTGGTGCGCCTTCTGCGCCACTACCTGTTCTACTTGACGCTGGAGAACTCGCAGCACACGGACTACATCACGGAGAAGCTGTGGAACGCAGTGCTGGCCGGAGAGTGTGAGTGCAATGTAAATAGTTCTAGTATAGAAATAGTATAGTAGTTGAAGTAAATAGTAAAAGTGGTTCTTTATTTTAAAGGTTGTTGTGCATTTTACTTTCTTTTTTTTTTTTGCATTTTACAGATTTAAAAATAAATTGTTGGGTCATTTATTTTTGCACAATTGAGTTATTTTGTCATGTAATCTGATTTCAACGAGTAACGGCTGTGCTTGCTTTAATGCAAGCACAAGTTTGCATGAAAGCAAAAATTATAATAATCATTCCAGGTCTTCAATCAAAACATATACAGCAACATATTTTCCTTTTTATAATAGGTATTTTTACTTCCGTTAAGGTTTTTGTACGTTATGAAACACTGTGGCCATACTCTCATGTTAGGTAGGTAAATTGTGGAGGAAAGTGAAAAAAGTCGTTTCGCACCAGAAGTCGTTGAGATGTTTGGACCTATTCGGAGCTACATGAGCCATGTGACCGCTTATCAGCGAGTTCAGAGAGTTAAAAAATACTCGTCCCCCCAAGCTTTGAAATCAAAATTTCGTCCATGCTTATGGAGTACCAGAGGGTTCGGTACTGGGTCCAATTCTCTTTACTATGTACAATCTCCATATTGGTAAAATCATCTGTGATGCTACACAAGTGTATTTACCCATGAATCCTGATGAATCCAGTCAGTTTGGTAGATTACAGGCATGTCTAGAAAACATAAAAAAGTGGATGATTTTAAACTTTATGCTCCTGAACTCTGAACAGACAGTAGTTCTGGAAGTCTTTGGACCAGAACCTCTAAAAAATAAGCAGCTTAGTCAACCCCTTAAACAGGATAGAATCAAATTGGCCTCTGGAAATGTAAAGAACCTTGGTGTTATTTTTGATCAAGATATGTCTTTCAAGTCCTATATTAAACAGGTCTCTACAATTTCCTTCTTTCAATTTAGGAATATAACAAAATTAGAAATATTCTCTCTAGGACTGATGCTGAAAGACTAGTCCATGCATTTGTTACTTCAAGGCTGGACTATTGTAACTCTTTATTAGCAGGAATTTCGCAAAAATGCAAATAAAAGTCTCCAGGTGGTCAAAAACGCTGCAGCAAGAGTTTTGAGGTAGACACCGTCTTCTTTCAAATCTAGGCTTAAAACCTTCCTGATTGATAAAGCTTATAGTTAGGAAGAAGTAGAGAGGTCAGCCTAATCCAGTTGATGGGAGGAACTCAGTCTTGACAGACTGTTCTCCTTTATTCTATCTTCTTCATGTCTAACTCTAAAGGGTTAGGTTATTTAAGTTTTTCTATAGTTATGCTGCTTAGACTTCTGAAGGACAATCTGACCTCTTCTTTCTCTACTACTTAGTTTGTAGTTCAATGTTAAACCCTCTTTTTGTAAATCGCTTTGGATAAAAGAGTCTGCTAAATACATAAATGTAAATGTAAATGTAAGTTGATGCTCAAGGGCACATGATGAGCTTTGAGACGTTGACATTTTTTGTTGTGGTGTACACAACATTGTTGTTAACTTGTGTTTCAACAAATTGTTTGAGATGAGGAAATCACTAGTGCATCCTTCTACTGAAATGTCCTACTTTCGTGATATGATATCACTGTAGCGATACTTATTACATTTACCACAAATATCACCCGAAAGCCAAATATCCCTAACTTTTTGTGAGTAGGGTATGTTTAATGTAAATATAGTTTATATACAAAGTGAAAGAAAGTTCTAAAAAAATATATAAAGCGTATGGTTTAACTCATTGTACGTATCACAACCAGTTATAATATTGTTGATTGTTTTGTTTATGTTTTTTTCCTATATGTTCTTGTCAGGGACCAAGCAGTAAAATGAAGGACATTGATTACAAAAGCTTTTGTTTCAATTTTTTTTCTCAAAAAATATTAACAGTAATGAATCAAAAAACACCCAAAAGCCAGAACAAAATGGACCCAAAAGAAAAGGTCAACTAAACCAAACCTAACTAAGGAGAACAAACAAGAACAAGAACACACAGGGGAATTTATACAAACAGGCACGCCTACAAAATAGGGGAGGAGAGAGGAATCTAACAAAAAATAAATCTAAACAACTAATTTAAAGACCACACATTATACCTATAACATTAAAATGAACACTAAGACAACCCAACACCAGCAGTGTTTCTAAACAGTTGCCCCTTTAAAACTTGTACAGTTTCTGAACATCTAGTCCCCCCTACCCAGCAGGCTGTTGGATTCCTCCACTTCCTGGTGTTGCATCAGATTTGGCCTCCTCCAGCTAGTTCCTTTAAACTTAGCACAGAAAACAACAGTTAATCTACATAGACTTAGGATGTTTACCAAATGTGTGCACCCATATTAGTAAACTACCTTAAATAATAAAGTGCTGACAAAACAAACACAAACAATTAATACTAACACTGTGAATTAGGTGGAGGGACCTCCACATTTCTATTTTCTCTTCCCACTTTCTTGCACTGTTTTCTTGTTTTTTTCTAAGTCCACAACTAGCTGTGTTAATTATAGTACAGTGGGATATTGTTTATATACATGCGATCACACACTGTTGCTCACAGCAAAGGAATGACACGGACGCTGCTTTAGTTACCATTATGTCAACCTTGTAAACTTCTTGTTTTCTCTTAGTGTTCTTCTTTTCATAGCAACCACAGCTGGTCTGGAATTCTCTTAGCTGAGACAGCTTCTTGGAGGAGAACATGGGCTGAGATGCTTCCTTTCTTCCTGTTAAAAGGGAGTTTCTCCTCTCCACTGTCGCTACATGCATGCTCAGTATGAGGGATTGCTGTAGAGTCAACAACGACATAGAGAAGTCGATGACTCGATGCAATCTACTGGGGTTCCTTAGATTGCAAACTTTTTCAAACTGATTTGTAATGATGTATCTATGATTTTAGTTGATTTTGTTGTAAAGTGCCTTGAGACGACATCTGTTGTAAGTTGGCGCTATATAAATAAACTGATTCTTGATTCTCGATTCTTGAGATTTAAAGAGTGCTACAGGGAATAATGTAGGGTGCTGAGCATGAAATGTTGAAGCAGTGACTCAGAAAAGACACATAATATTGCCCATAAGTTTGGCCTTAACCTTGGTGGTGACAGTCTTGTTGCCCTTACACCGGAAGATGTCAACTCATCGTGTTCCTCAATGTGTCTGTGTGTGTGTGTTTGTGTGTGCATGCGTGCGTGCGTGCGTGTGTGTGTGTGTGTGTGAAGAACATTGCCCAGATGGAGACACTTGCATGGCAGTCAAACTGACAGGGTCAAGAAGGAAAGAAGAGCAATGACACTTACAACGCTGGACCTCTTATGACCGCTCTATACCAGCGTGAGAACACACACTCTCTCATGCACATAAATACGTACATACACATTGGTGCTTCTTGCTTAAGTACAAGTTAGATCATTACAGACATGGTGAGAAAATGGTGAGAAAAACATTTTATTTTTCTAATAAAATGTTAAACATTCTGTGTACAAACACTGTTTCTTTGTTAACAATTTTTTCATTTTTGAGCAGATCATGTGGGGAGGCAGGAACCAGGAAGGTGCTGGGAATACTGTGGGGGAAGAAGTGGAACAGGTGAATAGTTTTCTCTCAAAGGCCGCTTTGACCACGAAATACATGACGAAATCTGAAATCTATTTTTTTTGGTATGTAATGACTTGACTTACGGCTTTGTATTAGCATTCATGTTTTCTTTATAGGAAAAATGGACATGATCAACATTCTTGCCATTGCATGGAACTACAGAAAAATGGAAAACCTCCATAAAATTCTTGCCAAGAGATATCTGAACGTAAACATTTTTTGTGTATCTGTACATTCAAATCTATTTGAAATTAATTTATAAAAGCAACGTGAAAGTATATCAAGAATCAGTTTATTTATATAGCGTCAATATACAACAGATGTTGTCTCAAGGCACTTTACAAGAAAATCAATTAAAGTCAAAAATACATCATAAACAAATCAATTTGAAAAATTTCCTAATCTAAGGAACCCCAGCAGATTGCATTGAGTCATTGACTTGCAGCATTCACTCCTCTAGAATCAGCAGACCAAAACAATGGCTTGTGTTGTCATTGACTTTACAGCAATCCCTCTTACTGAGCAATCATGTAGCGACAGTGGAGAGGAAAAACTCCCCTTTAACAGGAAGAAACCTTAAAGGAAGTAAATAAATAAAAATTATAAATGTGTTTTTTCCCTCACTTTTTGGAAGTTTCCATAAATATCTTTTAGATTAAATAACCAAAACACCAAGTGTTCGATGAATCAGTGTATTACAGTGGAACAGAGAATTATGTCTTTTAAATCTGCATGTTGTGTTTTCTGTAGTCACATTATGATGTTTGTTTTAAGGAATAACAAAAGTGTTCTTACGAAGGCACTTTGAACAAAAATAAATAATAAAATATATGTAGTTATTGTTTCCACGTGACAGCGATTTTTCATTTAGCCCAAAGTTGAACATATTGAAAATTTAGCATGCCAAATACTAAAGCTAGCAGCATTTGAACCCATTAAAATATACTTAGTAGAAAATTTAACTTTGGTACATACATGAACACGCATACAGCAAGAGTTAGATATTTTACCGATAGCTAAGTGCTAACTAGCATAACCCCTAGCTGCTTCTTTAAAGATGGAGCTCTGCTGTTAGCAGAGTTGGTATTGAAATATAACGCAGAGAATGAAAATCTGCTAATTTTATGGAATTATCATTTGGACTATGAAATAAAACTGGTCATGACAAAAGGTAAAAAAAACAGATAAATATGATCAGTTGACTCACCTGCATTTGAAAGTTTGCTCCGTGTAGCTAGGGCGTCTGCGCGTCCGCCTAAATACCCTGGAGAATCAAGAATCAGTTTATTTATATAGCCCCAATTTACAACAGATGTCGTCTCAAGGCACTTTACAAGAAAATCAATTAAAATCAAAGATATATCATAACAAATCAATTTGAAAAAGTTTCCAATCTAAGGAACCCCAGCAGATTGCATCGAGTCATTGACTCAGGAGCATTGACTCCTCTGGAATCAGCAGACCAAAACAATACCTTGTGTTGTCCTTGACTTTACAGCAATCCCTCATACTGAGCATGCATGTAGCGACAGTGGAGAGGAAAAACTCCCCTTTAACAGGAAGAAACCTCCAGCAGAACCAAGCTCAGTACAAGCAGCCATCTGCCATGACCGACTGGGGGTTTGAAAAGACAGAAAACTAAATTAGAAGCACAGGATACTGAAATAATAGAGTTTATAGCAGCAGTTGTAGAGCGTCACTGGAAGCATCTCAGCCCATATTCTCATCCAAGAAGCTGTCTCGGTAAACAGAACGCCAGCCCAGGTGTGGTTACTATAGAGAGAAGAACAGTAAGAGAAAACAAAAGGTTAACAAGGTTGAAATAACGGTAACTAAGTAGATTTGACAAAGGAAGAAAGTAGCAGAGAGAGAAGTGGTCAGATTGTCCTCCAGCAGTCTAAGCCAATAGCAGCATAACTATAGAAAAACTGAAATAACTTAACCCTATAGAGTGAGACATGAAGAAGGTAGAGCAAAGGAGAACCGTCTGTCAAGACTGAGTTCCTCCCCAACCGGTTTAGGCTGTCTAACTATAAACTTTACCAAACAGGAAGGTTTTAAGCCTAGATTTGAAACTAGACAGGGTGTCTGCCTCACGGATTAAAGCTGGAAGCTGGTTCCACAGGAGAGGAGCCTGATAACTAAAAGATCTGCCTTCCATTGTGCTTTTAGAGATTCTAGGAACTTGTGAACTTCCTGCTAATAAAGAGTTACAATAGTCCAGCCTTGAAGTAACAAATGCATGGACTAGTTTTTCAGCATCTGTCCTTGAGAGAATATTTATCATTTTTGCTATTATCCTAAGGGGAAAGAAGGAAATCTTACAGACCTGTTTTATATGGGACTTGAAAGACATTTCCTGATGAAAAATTACACCAAGCTTCTTTACATTGTCACCAGACGCCAACCTGATTCTATCCAGGTCAAGTGGCTGACTAAGCATTTTCTTTTTTAGAGGTTCTGGTCCAAAGATAACAACTTCTGTCTTTTCAGAGTTCAAGAGCAGAAAGTTTATAGTCATTCACATTTTTATGTTATCTAGACATGCCCGTAATTTACCAAACTGACTGTTTTCATCAGGATTTATAGATAAATACAGTTGTGTATCATCAGCATAACAGTGGAAATTAACACCATGCTGTCTGAAGATCTTACCAATAGGGAGCATGTATATAGTAAATAGAATTGGGCCAAGTACAGAACCCTGTGGTACTCCACAAGTAACCTTACAATGCGGAGAAGATTTGTAGAATATCATTTGTAACTTTAAAGAGAGCTGTCTCAGTGCTATGATGAGCTCTGAAACCTGACTGAAATTCTTCAATTAGGTCATTATTCCTCAAATGCTCTCTCAGTTGATTAGCAACAATTTTTTCAAGGATTTTAGATAAAAAAGGAAGATTAAATATGGGTGTGTAATTTATTAAGTCTTCTTGATCAAGAGAAGGTTTCTTAAGTAGGGGTTTTATTAGAGCTACCTTAAGAGCCTCTGGTACATAACCATTCACTAATGACAAATTAATCATATCCAAAATGGGGGTAATAATAATAGGAAATACTTATTTAAACAATTTTGTCAGGATTTGATCCAACATACAAGTTGAAGGCTTAGATGAAGAAAATATTTTTGAAAGCTCAGAAGGCTCAACTGGAACAAAACTCCTCAAACAGCGATCAGGCTCCAGAGCCACATTCAGTACCTTGTTGCTTACTGAGGTAGTAGTTATGTTTGGTAGGATACCATCAATTTTAGTTTTAATAGATTGAATTTTGTCAATAAAGAATTCCATAAAGTCATTACAGCTAAGAGTTGGAGGAACGGATGATATAACGAAGGTTTCATTTCTTGTAAGTTTAGCAACTGTATGAAAAAGAAACCTAGGATTGTTCTTATTCTCCTCTATTAATAATGTAAAATATGCAGATCTAGCCTGGTGCATGGTCCTTTTATACAGACGCACATTGTTTTTCCAGGATAAATAGGACTCCTCTATAAGCGAAAACCGCCATTTCTTCTCCAATATCCTGCTGTTTCCCTTCAAGGTACAAAGTTCTGAATTAAACCAGGGGGCCAACCCCCTATGAGTAATCACTTTCCTTTTTATGGGGGCTAGGTTGTCTAATGTTGTACTCAATGAGGACGTAATACTATGAACAACAGCATCAATCTGTGTAGGGCATGAAATTAATTTGTTGCCCTCCACTTCATTTCTCTGAAATACTGAAGAAATTAGAGGTGGAATGGATTCTTTAAAGGCTGTAACAGCATTGTCTGATGGACACCTGCTATAAAGACATTTTCTTTCAGATTTTAAGTACTCAGTGAAAAAGAACTCACAAGTTATCAAAAAATGGTCAGAAATGAGAGGATTATGAGGCAGTACTGTAACTTTTTCACACTCAATCCCATAAGTCAGTACAAGGTCTAAAGTGTGACCAACAGAGTGAGTAGGTGTTTGGATTTTTTGTGTGAAGCCAATTGAGTCTAAAATTGCATTAAAGGCTAGTTAGCCTGGCGGTCCATACTCTGGAGAGACTCAATGACCAAAGCTGCGCGCGCCCTGACGACAGTATCTTATAAAAATGCTGAGAAACATTTTGCTGAATAATGGGAAATTGTCTTTGATGTGATCTTCGGTCTAAACATTTATAATAACAGTAAGAAATATAAATAAATATTCGCTTGTTTTCAAACAAACAATGTCATATCCGGTCACTGATTTTTTCATTTTTTTTAAAACCCAGACTAAAATTTAAAGCCCTTTAAAAAAAAATTATTTCCAACACCCTCACACCCAGTGAGTAAAAAAAGACGCAGCTGGTCAGATCCCCGAGGCCCGTCAAACCCCCTCGCACGGCTGATGAAAGTCCCCCAGCAGTCTGTGCATGATCTGTCCTCTCCAGTCCTGTCCTGTCCAGGCAAGACCCGTAGAGGCGCTGTTTACAAAAAACGACCATATATGCCGTTTTTAGAGACATGAATTTTCGGGCTCAATGCGCGTTTTGATTTGGAAAATTTGTTTTTCTGGGTTAAGATGTAAGTTTTTGGCTCAGTGTTATTTTCTTTTCAGTTAAGTTAGAAAAAAATTTCAAGTTAAATTTAAATAATGTTAAATTAGTACCATTTACATAATCCTATTTTATATTTTGGGGTCAGTTATATATTTTTACCTGCTGCTGAAAGTAAATAAAGCAATTTATCTTTTGTTTTGCCAAAAATGTTAAATCTTAGTAAGGCTGAACGAAGACCATCTGTGAAAGTCTTGGTACAGACCCTTAATTTTGTTAAGGGCTTGATTTTGACTAGGACATTCTGACCTCACTATTATTTGATTTAAAGCATGTTTAGGGCTGTTGTCCTGCTGAACGGAGAACATCTTTCCAAGTTTGAATGTGTTATTTTAAAACTGATTACCAATCCATCAATCTTCCTATTAACTGATCAGCTTTCTTATTCAAATAACCTTTTTCCATATGTTTGCTATGTCACCTACATGACTTTGGATAAACCAAACTTGAAACAACTGCTCACTGATTTTCATCATTGCAAAAAGACTAGATTTGTGAGGTTACCAATAATTATCAAATTGTCAGATTTTACATGAGCTGTGGGTCTTTTAACTTTCGGTTCACTTTGCTTCTTAGCTTCTCTCAGAATACTCATCTGCTCTTTTATGTGAACAGTCATGTCACCATATTAATGTTCAAATGATAGCTGAAAAGCATGTATAGTTTCCCTTTCCCTCTACACTCATCCACTGCTTAGCATTTTATTGTAACATACATTCCCAAAAATTACATTCATTTTTCACAATAAAAATGTGAAATACTTAAAATTCATTTTTGCAGCGGTTTGGACTGTCAGAGTTATTAAGAACTAATTTGTCTGATGGAGGGGTCATTGGTGTAAAGAATTCCACGACTTCAACATATTTAAAAGTCTGTTTGAGGCCATTAATCGAAGCTTTCCACATGGTTGAACCGGAGACTTTTGGAGGTCAAGGAGGCTAAAGAGGTTTCCATGGATCAGTGGAGAGTAACCACTGGTGTACCTGAAATAGTGGCGGAATTGAATGGCCCCTTTTAATCACACAAGACCATGCTGCACAACATTTTTTTATAACAAAAAAAACAGGAAGTATTTACTTTAACCCTTCAGGTATTATTCTTGATGATTTAAAGTAATTGAACAGAATAGAGGTAAAGTGTATGGCTTTTTAGGCAGTTTTTTACAAAACAAGAAATATTTTGTAAATGAAATTATGTAATCTGAGAATTGCAAAAGCAGGCTAATTAGTAATAAGTTATTTTAAAAAACACACATTAACTTTGGGGTTATTTTTATTAATTTTGCTGTGAATGGAAGTATAATGTGTAACTATGTAAATACAATCTTTCCTAATTATTTGCGGTTAAATTAAAAAAAGAATATTATTCAAAGGTTCATTTATTTCAATGTCATGTTTTTTGACAGTATATACCTTGTATAGATGTGTTACACACAGACTGAAGTTTACCCGCCTTATTTTTGTTGATTAACAGTGGATGATACCAGGACATCTAAGATTAGATATAGTATTGCTAATGTAAAACATTTTAATACAGAAATGTCGGTTTAATTAACTATGTTTGTCTGTGCATATTTAGGATAATGACAGACATAGCAGTCTCTCAAAGTTTTGAGTTTTGGATGTGGGTCACTAAATAGATTTCCTTAAGTTTCTCATCACTAACAATTTTCTGGGCAGTTTTAAAGAAAATACTTAAAAAGTGATGTCTGTATATAAAATGTATTGTGTGTTTCTTTGCCTATGAAATAGTGGACTAAATTTAATTTATTGTAGTCAATACAATACAGAACAATTTTATTAACTTCACTGTAGTGGATGCCTGTTTTACAGTCTGTATTTATAGTCTGGAAAAAAGAACAGTTTTCTTCTCAGGTTCTTATTTTTTCATTTGCATTTTGCATGAAAGGTTATTATTGTATGATTGTTAACTGTCATCATGGTTATAACTTGAAATGTCGCCGGAAATTAACTAGAAACATCAAGAGATGAATTAAAGATTTTTGTGTTTTGTAACTTCTTCTAATATTAAGATGTTTCTTCATAACAAATTCTTAAGAGAGACAAAATTCAGAAAATCAGGAAATTCATTATAATCATTAGTAGAAACTTTACAGAGTCAGCTAAATATTGAGTGAAAAGCAAAAATGGAATAGAAACGTATTGTTCCCCATTTTTTCTATTCTATCATATGTTTCTTAGCCATTTTAAATGTTGCAGCATGGTTTTCAGCCCTGTGCCACTGTTAGAGAGTGACAGCTCTATACTGAGACTCCAGCTGTGTGACAGGTTGCCACAGAAACCCCGGAGAGAGCTGCAGGCTAATGCTGAACAGCAGCAGCTGGCACTCAATCTATGGATGTTTTTGCGACTTTATCCAGGTATTTTAAGACCTGCTCTGAGGATGACCCATGATCAGGTGTTTTCATAAGTGAGAAAACTCCCAGCTGATCCATCTCTTTACTCTCTCTCCCAATAACAAAGTAATTGTTCAAATAAATGCCCATTTGTAACAAGATTTTTAATCCAATTACTTATTTAAGGAAAACATATTAATCCAACCATATAACCACCATTAAAGAAAATGCTAATTTATTTCACCTGTGAAAATCATGTACATTTGAAGTGATGTGAGGCGCATGAAAAACAACACCATTTGGGGATTTCAAAGATGGTGAAAAAAAAAGCATGTAATCCATATGTTTTTACGAGTTCCAGTAAAATTCATAGTGGTTCCTATTTCTCAAGGATTTTTTTATGTGTTCCATGTTCTATTCAAATGTTGAAGATCTGATTACAATTTTTTCATATGTGTAAAAATGTGGAACCATGTGGTAGACACATGTATCACTTCTTCTGACTCCAAAAAAAAGTATTGAAGAAATGCACCTAATTTCTATTATGAACCGTTTATATTACAGTAGATGCTTTTAAGAAAAGCAATGTTGATATTATTGATAATAGGTTTGTATATCTTTCTTAAATATGGTAAAAACTAAAAACACATTTTTAGATTTAATTTTTTGCATATGTGATGACTTTTAATACTATGATACAATTTAAGTACTTATAGAATATACTGTCAGGGTGAGTTTTCTGTTCAGTTCTCCAGGTGGCCACGGGGGTCACCAGTGCTCTCTTAAAGGCTGGAGCTCCGTCCTGCCCAGGTGTTTCTTGTTGGCGCTGATCACCTGAGCCACTATAAGAGGGGTGGTGGATCAGCTACTCGTCGCCTGAGTGTTTGTTACTATCGGGAAACTCCTTGTCTCAGTGCCACTCTAGTTCCTAGTGCTTCCTCGTAGTTCTAGTCATTTTTCCTCGTAGTAAAAGTTTCCTATGTCTATGTATTTTGACCCAAGCCGTGTTCCTGCTTTTGTGCCTCGCAATTTTTCCCTCACCTCTAACAACACTTGTGTCTCACCTCAGGTTGTACTCACTTCTCCATCTCCAACTCCTCCAAGATTCTCTCCGGTAATCATCCCATCAGTTGATCTCCACTCCTCTTGGCTCTGCTCGATCTCCCTGCTCCAGCATGCCTCATCAGCTGTTCAAACCCCCCGTACCACATCACTTCAGTCGGACAGAAACTCACCCCGGATATCCCCCTGGCGACACGATAATCCACAACTCAAGTGAGATTGTTCCTTTTCATTACTCGCTCCGTCATCTGTTTCACTCACCTTGCCTGTCCTCACTCTCAGAGGTTCCCGGTCTCCATGGTCGAAAGTGTTCCTGATCCCGCCGTGTACTTCCGCCACTCATTGCTGTGTTCCCGTTCCCTGCCACTCGTTGCTGTGTCCCGTTCCTCGCCACGCTCTGCCGTTTGCTGCCCGCTGCAAGATCCCCGCCGGATTCCCGTTTCCACTTCACTTCCCTCAATAAATCATTGTAACCGTTCTCCTGAGAGTCTCTGTTTTATGTGGGTCAGAAGTTTAAACCCCGACATGACATCTACGGTCTAAAGCAGGGGTCTGCAACAATGACTAACAACTTTAGCTAAACGCAATAATGAATCTTCTAATGTTTTTAAATATAGATTTAACAAATTCAGGTGATATTTATTTTATTTTTTTATTTAATGCCTTTAATATCCACAACAGACTAACTAAAACTACCAATGATATAATGATACTGTTTAGATCTGATTCTCTGGTATTTAGCTTTGGTACTAATTCCAGTTTTAACTAATTATAACTAATGCCTTATAGAAGATATTTATTAAAATGTCATTGCTCTTTTGTGGAAAGGTGCTATAACATTTTTGGCTCCAAACAATTTATATAAGCTGAAATACGGGAAAATGGCTCTTGAGATTCCTAAGATTGCAGATGACCTCGTCTGAAACAAACATATACACTAAAAGGTTTTTACAAAGAAAATGTTGTTACATTCCTATTTCACTGTAGCTATTGTATGAAATATTAACAGTCTCAACACAGAGAAACTTGGTGTGGCTCCTGCTGGGAGAGACTGCTGCTTGAAGAATCAGCCTCTATGAGTGTTTTGAGCTGGGAGACTGGGGCGTTACCTGCTGCTCATGCAGTGAGACCAATATCTACTTTCATTCTGAGGTCTAAACTTAAGCAAAAAAAAAACAAAGCTTATAGAGTTGGTATGAAAACAAGGAACAAAATCGCTGATACTGCAACAGTGTTTGACAGTTCCACTTCCACTTGCCTTTAAAAGAGGTAAATTACCAAAGTTAGAGCCGGTGTTACTTTTTCAATATACTGGCCATTTATTTCAGCAGAACAACTATAATATTTGTAATCAAAGCTCATATTTTGATTCAGTCTTTATTTGTGTTGTAAATGCAGCCTTTTCTGATGATTTCGTAATATCAACAATGGAAAATTATTGGAAGTAAGAAGAAACAAAAACTCTCAATCACAGCTTTTGTAGTCTGTAATCATAAGTAAAATCACAGAACAACTAATCCTTAGCTTGATTTTTCTTTATTATGATATTTCTAAACAGTACTGTAAGTATCCATCACTGTTACACAAAATGTGCAAATCCATGTGTATGCTTAATATCTGCATTGTTTTAAACTTTACTTCCGCCGGTATGCTAATATTAGTTAGTAAAATATTGTGTCTAGTGAATATTCTAAAAACACAAATATAAATATGAGTAGTAAGGACTTCAGTCATGTGAATCAATATCAAATCAGAGTTAATCAGAGTTATACTTTTAAACTTTACTTAAGAAAGCCAAAAAAGACATAAGACTGACTAGGACTTTAAGAACAGTATTGAATTACGTATCTCTATTGAATTGAGAAGACATGAGATCTTAATCCAGGCAGAAAGTGCATTACAGCTGAAAAGTGGCAGGCACATAATGGTGGAACAGCTTGAGATCCAGCCTCCTTGGGCCCTGGCCTTTTACCAATATTAACTGTGTTGTTTACCTGTTTATGATTACAGTGAAAACCTCAGCCGTGGTGGAGATGTGCTGTCATCAAGTACTAACAAACAGGTTTGTACAAAAGAAAACAAACTGTGCACTCAAAGAACAAGAAGACTACTATGCAGCACAAATCAGCAAAATTATGTTTTGGAACTTTAAGCAACTCTGTAAATAAATGTAAGATTTTAAGCTTTTGTTGCGTTTTGTTGCTTTTGTTGTTATCAAGATTGTTTACTGGTTGGCCGATGAAATCATAATGGGAGTATATGTATGTACACCTTTTCTATATCTATATCAGCAGGAGCATCAGAGGTGCTGGCTGCTGGACATTTGAAGCCTGAGTATTATCTTAATCTGTAACCTGTTGAGTGAATTTTTGGAAACCTCCCTGCCTGTTCCTTCCTAGTTTCTTTGCTCCATCGCTTTGCTCCATAACTTATGAATCATAACCTCCACAACCGGAAAACCCCAAGACTCCAATTTATTCCTTGCTGTCCGAACAACCTAAGCGCCCTCCAAAGTTCTCTCTGATTTTAAGCAATACCGATCTCAACGGCAGTTTCCTGTAACCAATCGTAAGCCTGCTCTTTCTCTGTATTCCTTCTTAGTATTAAAAAATTTTCCTGAGTCATCTTTCATTTGGATCAGAGGATTAAAGAAAACTATTACAGTATATCTATGTTGTATGCCACACTAAAATGGATGGATAACTATGTGAGGCTTGTAAACAGAGTAGTTTTGGCATGGACGAGAGACAAAATGAATAGACTGACTGAACTGTGATTTTCAAATTTACTTTTCCCACAGTTTTGCTAAATGCACTTCCAATCTTAACCTTTTGTATTGCGCTTCTGATAAGTATAGAATTGTATTCGTTATAAAATATAAAATGTGTTTATTATAAAATTCTTCTTCAAAAAAGAACTTCAGAGATAAAACAAAAAATGTTTTGTAGTCACTCAACAAAGGATTATGAACCATAAACATTTGGGGCTGAATTGTTTTGAACACACTGAACGCAACACTGTAGTATTGGAGTAGGAGGTTTTTTTTTTCTCCAACACTACCTGCTGTAATAATTATACTGCAGATGATTATGATAGCCCTGTTAAACAGAACGAAGACTGTCTAGTATGTAGACAATCAATGATTCTATCAAAGAATATCTGAAGAAAAACAATTGTTCAATGATGATAAAGATATTAACTTTCAGTTAGATGGTTATAATTTAAGTTATGTTAGCGGACAAAATGAGGTGGAGATGTTGTCTTACATTTAAAGTAAAAGAAGAGCTGTCATAAATAATAAATCCTGTGTTAGAATGTACATTATCTCAGTATAAGGGAAATAAAAAACATTTATTTGTTAATGCATGTCTCCAGTTCAGGCTTGGATTTCTTAACACATTAACACACTACAGTTTGGTTTCTCTGCTCCACATAAATGTCCGAAATTGTTTAAAAAAAAACTTTCCAATCATAAATTACAATAATGTATATATAGGTGTGTAATTTGACTCCTAAATGTTAACATTGGGTCAGGAAAGTCTAGTGAATAGGTATACTAGAAGCAGTGGAAGAGATCACTAAACCTCTCAAAAAGGAAAAACAAAAATGTCCAGTTGAAATGTTAATTTACTTTTTTTTTTTTTAACAGTTAAGAGATATGAGATCAGGGGAGTGGCTTAAAATTGACTTGGTTATTCAAGGGTAAGACAACAGTATGTTCATTGGGTGAGCTCAAACCCAGGTATTTAGGGTAATACTTGCAGGATT
This sequence comes from Orestias chungarensis, assembly GCA_032876305.1. Classification (NCBI taxonomy): domain Eukaryota; kingdom Metazoa; phylum Chordata; class Actinopteri; order Cyprinodontiformes; family Cyprinodontidae; genus Orestias; species Orestias chungarensis. The sequence continues at coordinate 553,481 of JAVLVB010000464.1, forward strand.
CCCCAAGACTCTCTATTGGGCCTCAAATGATTCAGTTTATATATAAATAATATATTTATTGTTTTTGCAGATTGCACCAACATGTTCAATTCTATGGATAACTAGGAAAATTATACATTATTTAAACAATAAATCTGTATGTATAGAGTTCCTGAATCGTTTGTCTTGTATCCTGATCTAAGCAGTTTCTCCTGTGCCCAGCATTCTATTCTCACACAATTACTCGCCTAGATTTCTCCCAGCTTCTCTGCGTTCAATGATTGTACATTCTTGGTTTTCATGTAACTAATAACACCTTAACAGAATTTACATTTCTTTGTTTTTTTTTCTATCAGTGCTGGATTGTACTGTTGCTCCTACCCCACTTTTCTCCCTCTTTGTGTTATTTTTTTGGTTTGGTCTTTTGTCCTTGTCCTCTGTGTACTTGTTGCTTCCTTTCCTTGATCACTCCTTCCTTCTTTCTATTCTTTGCTTTCTTTGTAGATGTTGCCCATCTATCCTTGCTTCCGTTCTACCTTGAATGGGGCTTAAACACATTTATGGTCTGCTTTGGTGTTTATTTCTTAGGGAATTGTACACAATTTCTGAGTCAGTCATGTCACATGTTCTTTTGCGATGATTAGTGAAATCAGGGTGAATGCGTTCCTCCTTATTAGCCAATCAAAAACATAATTAATATTTTTCAGTGTATTTTTATATGAAGTTTCAACAAACTTTACTCATTTGAACCTGCCTGTTAGAAGAGGACAGGTATTTTGAATTAGTGCTTTATAGTAGTATAGGAATGCATTTGCATATATCCCCCTTTACTCTCACATACCTAAATAAAATCCAGTGGAATCCAGGCAAAATAAATGTTAAAGGCAGAAGAACCTAAATTAGATTCAGAAAGTATAGAGAAACATGTTCATAGAAGCTGCTGGCGATGTACAAAGATGGTGGGAATATACACTACACCCTGCCAGCTGGAATAGCAGAATAGAAATGCAAGGCGCAGATTTTTCTTTGTATACAATATTGAAAACCATCTATTCAGTGACAATTGCTGATTTTTTTCACAACCATTTTTCCCTGACAATGAGTGGAAATGTGAAAAAAATTCATAGTTGTGAAGACGTGAAGAACTGTCTTGAATAATTTTACTCCTTAGGTGTAATCAGTTTGATAATTACAATGATGGAGTGATGTGAAACTAACTCTGTCTCACCGTCCCCTATGCCGATTAGTTTGTGTGAGCTTGTTTCACAGTACTACTCTGGAGAAGCAGTGGAAATATCAGGAAATTACACCTTCACCAACTGGTTCCAATTTTATTTACCACCTCTGACACATATAAGCAGTATCTATAACCAGAATGTGCCGCAGTACCAGGGGATTTACTGGGTCAAAGCTGAGAGATCCTGTTATTGAGCTGTGTGTCCTGTCATCTCACACTGTCACCTTGTGGCAGGAAGAAAGAACTGTGCATGTGCAAATGGGGACAGTAAATGTCATGGTGTTAGAGCTCAGATCTTTTGTGATAATTGCTTTTGGAATATTACCAGCCCTGTTGATTTAACCTTTTCTCACACAATCAATCTGGGTCAATTCGGTATTCAAAGATCACTTTACTGGGTGAAAAGCTGTGGTAATATGAAACCTTTGATTCCATCAACACCTAAATGTTTTTTTCTCGTTTTGCCTGACTTTAAATAGCGTCAGCAGCTTCCTGAAGCTGTGCATTTTCAGCGTGTCACACAGCCACCATGTCCTCTCTTTCACCCCGAAATACAGAAATACTCCCTCTTCATCTTGCACCCCCGCCACCACTCCCCGCATCCTCCTCCGCCTCACACTGGCTTTGATCCGCCCCTGCAGCCACACTGGAAAGATGACAGGCTGTTGAAGGAGAGAGTGGAGAGAGAGGGGTAGGGAAGGAGGAGAGAAAGACATGACAGCTCCCCAACAAGTGCGGAGCATCAGGGGAAGAGAGGGGGTGCCATGAGTGAAAAGAAGAGCACGCTATTCTGATGATGAGCTCCTCGCCATGGAAAGAGGAGGAGGAGACATATGCGGCATCAAAAGGTGCAGTGGTTGGGTTAAGCATGTAAACACTTGCTGCTCTTTTTTTTTTTTTTTTTTAAACAAGGCTGTGACTGGCTCTGTTGCCATTTGTTTGGGTCAACATGAGACAACACTGCTTGGAACATTACTCAATAAGTTTGGAGCTTAATCCGAACAGCTGAGACTACAATCATAAAGAAGGTTTCCATAAAGATGAGGTATTAATAGTTTAGAGGTATTTTATTAATTCATCTCTAAACACTGTGGCAATCAGGGATAAATATTTATCATGAATAATGAAGAGAAGAAAAAAGAAAGAATAAGCCGACTGTGTTTATGCAAAATAATGTCTCAAGTCTTTACATCTAAATATTTGATGTAGCTGTTATCTTAAACATTTCAGACTAAGTTAGAACCTTGAATGATTTTGTAAACCAAATTTTTAGCATACATACATATACTTATTCCAATAGTAAAGTACAATATTCCTGCTCTGCTGACACAGCAATTACCTTTATCTTAACCAATCTGCACACAGCCAGCCAGCAGCTTATCAGCTTCATTTCATGCACATTAGCTACATGTCCTACACAGTTCGGAAATATCTGGAATAGGATTTGGAGTATGGTCCGAAAAATATTCCGACACATATAGGAGCTTTCTAAGTCAGTAAAAATGGAGAAGCCAGAACCTATGGCTCCTAAAAAATCCCAACCTATCAAGCAGCCACCACCATTATTGATACTTTACAGTCTGACTTTGGAACAAACTACTGTAAATTATATTTCAATTAAAAAAAATTGCTTAAAAAACTGCCTTTTTTCTATTGGTATCCTGATTGAAGACTGGAAAAGTAAGTCTGACCTCTAGGTACTGTAATAAATAGTTTTAGGATCCACTTAGCTGAACAATAGTATTCATATTATTTGGCAGTCATAAATATGAACAGACAAAGAAGTCTGCAGTTCCTCAAAACGTAATTTTTTGTGCTCTTAAAAGAATCAAGAATCAAGAATCAGTTTATTTATATAGCGCCAATTTACAACAGGTGTCGTCTCAAGGCACTTTACAAAAAATCAATTAAAATCAAGGATACAGACACTGCGCCAAGCTAGATCTGCATATTTTACTTTACTAATAGAGGAGAATAAGAACAATCCTAGGTTTCTTTTTAATACAGTTGCTAAACTTACGAGAAATGAAAACTCTGTTATGTCACCCATTCCTCCAACTCTTAGCAGTAATGACTTTATGGAATTCTTTATTGATAAAATTGAATCTATTAAAACTAAAAT
>JAVLVB010000464.1:581918-613513 GCA_032876305.1 Orestias chungarensis
TGTATTTGTATGTGTGTGTGTGTGTGTGTGTGTGTGTGTGTGTGTGTGTGTGTGTGTGTGTGTGTGTATGTATGTATGTATGTATGTATGTATGTATGTATGTATGTATGTATGTGTATATGTATGTATGTATATATGTGTGTGTGTGTGTGAAGGCGAATGTTGCCCTGTGATTGATTGACTATTTTGGCCAGGGAACATAGATCAAGGAATCAAGGAATTTTATTTGTCATCACATCACATGTGGTACATGAGGTGGGACAAAATTCTAATCCCCCGGTCCAGTTTACACCCTGATAGCAATTTTAAATAATATAATAAAATATAAGAACTATGCGAGAATAGGATTTGAACAAAGAAACGACAATATGGGACTTCGGACATAGCAGCAATGAAAATAAAGAACTGTACGAGAAATGGGATTTAACTACACAAATCTACAATGTGGACTCAGAATCTACAATATGGGACTTCGGACATGGCAGCAATGAAAATTCGGAGTGCAAGTGACATATTAAGTGACATTTTAAAGTGACATTTTAAAGTGTGATATTACAGTGAACAGTGCCGGTTAAATGAGAAAGTGTTTTTCATTTGTAATTGTCCTTGAGTGTGTTTGAGAGTCTCACAGCTTCAGGAATGAAGCTGTTTCTCAGTCTGGTGGCTTTACACTTGATGCTCCGCAGCCTCCTGCCTGAGGGGAGCGGGACAAAAAGTGAGTGTGCTGGGTGTGTGGGGTCCTTCATGATGCCGGAGGCCCTCTTCCTGCATTTGGAGGTGTAAATGTCAGTGGTGCTGGGGAGGCTGACTCCAACAGTTCTCTGTGCAGCCTTCACCACCCTCTGCAGAGCTTTCCTGTCTGCAGCAGAGCAGCTTCCACGCCACACGTTGATGCTGGAGCACAAGACGCTCTCCATCACACATCTGTAGAAGGAGGAGAGAACTGAGCTCCCGAGTCCAGCTCTTCTCAACCTCCTGAGGAAGTAGAGCCGCTGGTGCGCCTTCCTGACCAGAATGGAAATGTTGTTGCTCAAGGTGAGGTTGTTACTCAGGTGTACACCCAAGAACCTGTAGCTGTTGACCACTTCCACCGCAGATCCTCCAATGTGCAGGGGGAGCTGGGCATGCTTGCCCCTTCCGAAGTCCACAATCATCTCCTTGGTTTTCTTTACATTAATGCAGAGGTTGTTCTCTCTGCACCAACCCTCCAGGTGTTCCACCTCCTGCGTGTGACGGGAGATGATGCATAAAATAAGAGAAAGTTGTGAGACTTTTCACAAAAACCTTAAGACATTTCAGCCTTTCTGCACAAAGCTCATTCCTCAAAGGCTACATTAGATTCTTGAGATCTAAAAAGCTTGTGGATTTTTGGAGAAATATGAGACACATTGATTAATCATGTGCGTTGCAGTTAACTAAGATAGCCTGGGGGTGTCACTGCTACACAGATAAAGCAAAAGGCAACTCTGACGGGAGAGTATTTCTGATGAGCAGCTGAACATTTAAGCTTGTGTGACATTTTGGTATTCTCATAAATAACAGTTTGGTGAGGTTGGTAATTAAGATGTTAAAATTAATATTAATGCTTTGTAGTTATTTTTATTTTTATTTTTGGAACAGTAACATACAAAAAACAACATTTCATATAATCAAAATCTATATGAAGGATAAAAACACAGTTCTTAGGCCTTAGGAGTTCCACTGTAGGACGCAAAGATGAGCCTGGAGAAGGATCCAGAAACAACTCAGAAGGCATGAATAGAGAGGAGTTAGTCTCCCGGTTGCCATGGAAACATACCTGCTTCTCAGCAAAGCATCATCGGTGAATTCAGTCTGAGGTCTGTCTGCTGCAGAGGGATTTGGGTAGAAACCGCGAGGCACCGCATTTTAACAAAATCTTAAGAAAATAAAAATAAATCAAGGCTCGGAATTCAACGTCCTCTCCAAAAGTCCTGGTCTGCATCCTTTTCCCGAGCTGACCCAAAAACATGCATACGAACAGCGTGATTGGAATAACTCGCATTCCTAAGAACCCCTCAGCACAGCCTACAATTTGACAGAACCTACTGAAAGTCGCCACATGTGTGGGTGGAAATTCAATGAGCTTAAAAAAACAAAAACAAAAAAATCAAAGGTTACTTCCAACTACAGACTCCAGATCTCAGCAGTAGATCTCAACATGTTCATTTATAAATATGGGGACATTGGCTTATGAGTTCTTTACAACACAAATTACGCTTGATCATCTGATGATTAAATGAGTTCATTTGGATCTGAGCTGCAAACACTGGGTTTTTTACTGTTCAAACGTTGTCAAAAGCTGACAACACTACTTGGCGACACACTGGTACTGTACATGCGCCTGATGGGTGCGTTTGGTGGGAGAGAAGGTCAGATGATTTAATGTTCATTGTTCTCCTCAGTATGAAACCGGACGTTAGTCCATTTTCCAGTCAGCAGGTGTAAAGAGGAAAAGCGTCTCCTCGGAGCAACTTGTGGAAAAAGATGAAGATGGGAGGGGGTTAACCCCCGTTTAAAAGTCCAGTGACGTCACCAGGTGGGCTTTCCCCTTAGGGACTTCTGGTGGTGTTTGGTTCGCAAAATGGATCTTAACATCCGGCTCGCACCCTCCACACTTACAAAAATGACTTACATCTGAGTGATACTGTTTTTTTTTTTTTTTCGTTTTACAGTATTCTTTAAATTGTTGATGGAACACAAAATATTGTAGATAAAGAGCAAATAAAGAAAAGGCCAAACTGTTCTGGTATTTGTTTTTGTTGATGTTATGTCATCCCTTAACAAGTCTATTAAAAATGCACTAAGCTTGTTTCTGGGATTCTGAGAAGAGATCAACATGTTTGACCAACGAAAACTACCAAAGTGTTGCAGTAAACCGACACTCTCCAAAGAGAGCTGAGGAGTACTAAAGAGCAGGATTCTGTTACAGGCTTTAAAACTGTTGATATGCAGTTTCAGTAGTACTTACACGGAGGGCTGTGCAGAGACCTTTGGAGGGGCAGGTGCTCAGAGTTAAAAAGGGGCACATGGAGCACTAATTTAAAACACGATACAGAAACATACCTTGCTATACAACCGGTTGAATTGCACCAACTAATAATATAAAGAATGTAACATGGAATCACAACACACCATAGCAGCCTCACACAGCTCCTCTCTTTATGAGACATCTCTGCAAAATGAAACTTGATCCTTAAACTACAATATGATGCACATAAGACACACACAGAAGTTTTTTTGTACCTTTTAAAAAAATTGTACTGTATATCTACAAATGTAATCCATTGATAGTTTGCCGTTTATTATCCCTGGTGCTATGAGGTAAAATTTAATTAAATGATATAGAAATCACTTATTCAAATATTTGTATGCATTTATCTAGTTTGACTTTTGACTTTGCACATGACGCCAAGGGTCTAAAATTTTTTAGAAGGTTTAGAAAATCAAAACTCAAATCCTTCTATGATTGAACGATTCTTCTTTTATTGAAGTTGGCTTCCGATTCGCTACCATCAGCACTTTTAATCTGCTCTAGATAAAACACGACAAAACATAGTGTACCGGTCACGGTAGATCTAAATTATTATTATTTTGGGCATGCACACACACTCACACACAAGCAAACAAAAATAACAGAAATAAAAGAAATATGACAAAAGGGCATTTTATCAAAAGGGCCACCCCCACCCCGATGTACGGTCCTGCTTACACTGATTTGAATGTGCTGGAGAAACCAGTTTACTTAATAGAGGTTTGGGAGACACCGTAGACCAGTATCCAGGCTGACATTATCAAAATCTGAACTTCCTTTTCCATATTTCATTCAAAAGACAATGTTCAAGTACAGTTGTGAAGTAGTGACATTACTTAGAGAAACAAAATAAGTCGGTGGGTTGTTTGATCAAGTTGCTTTTAGTGAACCCTGTGTTCTCTATTGAGGCACAGAGGAGTTTTAGAGCTCTCAGGTAGCCAAAGACATGGCTCAGCTCAAGAATTAAGTAATGCAGGCGTACACCATACTCACCAGACAAAACTAGACAATGTTGGCATTATACAAACATTTCAGCAGCATTTGTCAATAAATGAAATGCAAAGGCAGATGTTTGGTTCCTTCAATTGAGTGTATGGTGTCTAAGACTTCTTTCTAGGTTAGGGTTACATTTATGAATTGAATGTGGAAATTGTACATGCAAGGCAGTGGCGTGTAACCTACCAAATAATAATAAAATACATTCTTATTATAATTATTTTATTTTACTGTTGTATTTTACAAGGTTTTTGCACTAGAGGAATATATCTTTATGCTTTAAAACAATGAAGAAACACTACGTATGCACTGACAGTGGTTCATTTGTATTACAAAAAATGAGTTTATTTAGTTTATTTATGTTGATTGTGTTTGAGCCCTTAAATGCGGCACTGAATGGCTTACAAAAACAATGAAATGAGTGACTGTTTGCTTACTGACTATGGCATTTAAATTTATGTTTTCCTAATTGGGTAATTCAATGTACATAAGCTCTCCTCCCCTACAGTGTGTCCCAACCAACTGATTCAGTAATCTATATGAAATCTGTAGGACCACATGACCATCAGTCTTCCCAAATCACCTTGTGAAAGAACAAGGTGATCTATAACAGAGTTCATGGTTGTCAATTTTATTGTTAGATCATTAGAAAGTGAAAGAGGTGACAAATTAGAAAAAGTCTATCCTTTACCAATGTTCTTGACCTCAAATGTGTATAGAACCCAATCTAACATAGAATAAATGTATTGCATTCCAGTCTCTCCACCAACATGCACAAGTGCTAAAATGTGCTACATGTCCAGCAGCAATGAGTTTGTTGAGTGATAAAAACTGAGGATGTAATTATTAGGAAAAAGAGAAAATGTTAAATAACTATGATTTACCACTGGTCTGGAACTCCATACTAGGACCTTGAGGTGATGATGGCTACAGGAACACTTATAGATAAGCCCACAGCTAAATAGCAAGCTTCACCTAAAGACAGTTATTTCCATAAGCCTTCAGTTACTTGTTTCGCGTGGTTGCTAAATGAGTTTTCTTCCACAGTACAACTGGGAATAACTCAAACCTGCTGAAAGCACCACGCTGCTAGGCATATAGGTTTGGATTCTTGACAGACAAAAGCATGGATAAGTCTTTCTAGATCTGGTTTAGAGACTATAACTCTGATTCTGGCAATGTTTTTAAGATGGTAAAAGGCTGCTGATGTTACTGATTTAATGTGGCTGTCGAAGTTCAGCCAGAATCCATTATTACCCCAAGATTTTTGACCTGATGTTTAGGTTCCAGAGAGAGCGTCAGAAGGTAACTGATGAAACTTTGCCTTTGCTTCTGTGGGCCACAGACAAAGATTTAATTTTTGTCTGAGTTTAATTGGATGAAGTTGTTCTGCATCCACAGAGTGATCTGTTCAATACAGTGACACAATAAATCAACAGGCCCATGTTCTCCTGCTGTCAGCGACATGCAGATCTGAGTGTCATCAGCATAGCTGTGGTAGGACACATCATGGCTGCTTATTAGCTGGCCCCATGGAAGCATGTACAGATTGAATAAAAGGGGTCCCAGGATCGACCCCTGGGGAACCCCACAGGTCACACCCATTTGGTCGGAGACGCAATTCCCAATTTGAACAAAGTAACACCTGTCCTCAAGGTAGGACTTGAACCAGTTGAGAGCCATACCAGTGATTCCCACCCAGTCTTTTAACCTCTGTAATAAAATCACATGGTCAACTGTATCAAAGGACTACCAAAGTAAAACAGTAAAATAAAGAAGTTTACAAATAAGAAATAGAACCAATACAATCATGTTATGGTGTCACACTTAAGTAAAATTGTGGATGTTGAAAAATACAGGTTTATTTTTTTAAATAAAACTTCTAAATTGTTTCCAATTAATTCCAATACACTTTAATTAATTGTAATATTTTTTAATCAAAATTTACTGTTGATTCTCAACACAGCGAGATCTAACAGCAAAAAACAAACAGAAAATAGATTATAGAATGATGTATAATAGTGACACTGTCCAGTAGGAATATGTATAGTTAAAAAAATATACACATACTTACAAATATTTAAGAAACATTTGTATTCATGTTTGGAGATAAGGATAATCGTTTCCTAAGTAATTAAGCTTAGGTTAGGTCTAAAATGAAACCGGCATGGATTTAACAACCAGTTAGTAAGTGAGGAAATCAACAACCTTTCAAACAAAAATGATTGTATTTTTTAGTATTTGGGATACTAAGGTAGTGTCTTCAACAGACATGTAAAAGCTAGAAAGCTTTTTTGTTTGTTTGTTGGAACTTGAAGATTTGTACGATTTGGAAACAGTTAAAAAGTCTTAAATCTTAAAACAGAATTTACATTTTTCCCCTCTTTAACAGACCTGGTTAGAGGCTTCTTGTTTTTTCTAGAACCTAACAACCTGCTAAGAACCGCCAACTTTTTTTTGTCCTCTGTGTGAGACATCCTATGCAGCCCTATATTTTAAATATATTTTAATGAGCTCAGAAAGGTAGTTGGTAAGTTTTGAGCTAAAATGAAAGACACAGGTGCAGCATACATCCTTTTCTTTCTTTATTAATAAGAACCCCCTCCCCTTTTTGCACAGGCACAACAAACATTCCTAAAAAAATAGTTGATCTGATATTCATCAATCTCTTACAGAACTGAACTTAGTGCACGTACCGTTTATATCTTTTGTACCATATTAGCAATGCTTTTAACTCTTAATGAATTGTAAATAAGGTACATGGTATTTAAACCTTCTTTGTTTATTAGCAATGTTTTCAAATGTGATTATGACAAAAATAATTTTTTAAAATATGAATCAACTTTTAATGGTATATAAATTCTACCATAAACCTTTTTAATCTGTATATTCTTAACTATCACAGAGAGACCCCCAACCAAATTGGATGAAAAGGGATATGTAGCAATAGGGTCATGGAATGTGTTGGTAATAGTGAGTGGGGGGAAAAAATATCCGAAAACCATCAGCAGTCACAAAGTGGCACAACGATAAGGTGGTTCTGCTGGCTTCAAGTGTCTGTGGGATAGAACTCCATATTCTTGTGCCCAGATCTGCTGTTGTTACAGAGTACAGCCAAGTTTGCTGTGTGACTCCATGGCCAGTTTTTGCCAAGTGTAAAGCTGCACTAACAATCGACCATTGGTACCATCATGCATGTTTTTGATCTGGTAGCCACAAACAACTACACTGTTTACAGGTCAGACCAACAGTTATCTGGGAAACCAGAGAGGATGAAGCTGTAGTATTTAGATTTTAGGATTGTTTCTTTTTATTTAACGGTTTAAAATGTATTCGGTTAAAATAATAGAATATTAATGTTTACAGGAATCCTGGCGTGTTTACATCCACTAGGCTTTATGCAGAATAAAGTCACTGACATGCGCAGAGTTGTAACATCTCATTAAATAACAAAGAAGAAAGTGTATTTCTGTCTGTGCTGAAATAAACAAAGTTGTCCGACCGTGCATTCCTAATAGACCAGGTTCAAATGTTTTCTGCACCCCCAAAATCTTTTTGCTGTTTTAATGTTACTAACAGACATGCTCAGTTTTGCTTGCCCCAAATAGCTTTTTCACATGCACATCGTTCGGTTTATAAATCAGCATGAACCACCTCCGTTATTCTGATTACAAATTCATTTCTATCTAGCTGTATGTCTGATACATTTATACCAACTGGGGAGTTAACGTCACACAATTTTTTTTAGATCGGCTGTTTATTTGAATTACTTATGTCAGTCTGACATACCCATTATGGAAGTTTCAAAGGCCCACCTTTGACCCCAGAGCCGAAGGTTGCAGATCCCTGTTTTAAAGCATTTGTGTTCTGATAAAATGTATGCACACTTTTTTACTAAGCAATTGTTAAAGTCTTATAGAATAAACTTGGACAAATCAGGACAAAGGGACTCCGTTTTTTTTATGAGAGTTTTCAAATAATATCAATTAACTTGTTTGTATTTGCCTTTGGATGAGTATACAAAAGTTAAAAGTATCAATAGAAATTCTCTTTGCAAACAGGGGGGTTCGAAAAATAAAACATACACAATAGCTTGTTGGTGTGCAAAGTTGTTCCCTCAGTTCTACTAATACACCAGTTGTCTCTGGCCAAAAGACTAACCCTCCTCCTTAAGTCTAACCAGTGATATTATGGTCTCTGACAGTCCTGAACTCTGACACCACCCAGGGCCTCCACCTCACTGGTCAAATGTTTCTGTTAAGCCAGGACTCAGTGATTGCTCGGAAAATAGCATCACCACTCATGAAGGAAACAGATGTTGGCTGACAGAATATCTACGTTAACTTGGAGAGTTGGTGCATTGATAAGCTGTTTGATGGGCAGAGAATACCTTTAGGACTAGGAAAATGTATTAAATAAACTGTAAACTGCATGTTAATAATTATTTATTTAGTAATAAAAGAAATATCACACGTTTTTAAGTTTGACATTTGCTACAATCTAATTAATAAATAAGTTGGTTCATTAACACAAAACTGAAAGTATTCATGTTCGATGAGCGGAGCAGTATTTTCTTGTAGTCTTTAGTGTCTTTCCAAAAGTGGCAAATTGAGGTTCATGGTTTATAAATTCAGTAGTTTCTAAACCACAATTATACTGAATGAACCCCCTGTAAAGCAGTCTTTGATTTAATGTGGATATCTCCTCTTAAGACAATGTATGCGCTATGTAAATTTCTTTATCAAAAAGCTTCTCCATGTGAAGCAATCTCCCTCGGCCACAGCACAGAATTACGTATTGCCAAGTTTAAAAGCAAGGATAATGCTTGAAAAATATGTAATATCTGCGTATAATTTAATGACAACCCTTTTTCTGTGCCCTGGTTTTTGGCTCCTGCCTAATCCCTGGATCTGTTAATTTACCTCTTCACGGCTCTGGTCTGGGTTGAATTCCTGGTTATAATTTGAAGCTGAAAGATTGCAATTGTGTCATTTGAACCTGATGAAGGCTACAATCGGTGACCACTATGAGGTGGTAGACAAAAATATGCACATACTATTAAAAGTAATCAACTGTGTCAAGTCCTATGGTGCATTTAACATGCCCTGCCATGTTGAAAGTGAAATCCCAGAATACCCGGGGTTTATTTAAGGATTCATGGATTTTGCAGCACCATTGGATGGATTTCTATATGAGACATGTGTTTAAAGGAACATCTAAGGCTATTCAGAATGAACTCATCGATTTCATGCTGTTAGTTTTAAAACATTGAAGAAATCAGGTGTCCGACCATGCTGAAGAAACCCTCAGTGTCAGCTGGTGCTTGTGATCCGCTATATTGTCAAAGCATATCATGTCCAAGAGAGGGTTTTTGACTTTGTACCACGCCAAAGTGCCACAGTTGATTTAATTGCAACAGTCCTTCTGAATAGGTTAAGCTGCATTCTCCCTGACGACCAGAAGAGAGAGCATATTTCCCAAGCAAATGGTGGTGCAAGTGTTATGAGAGGTCATGTTCAGAAGATCGAAGACTTTAACTTGTGCAGCAGGTGACTTACCATATCCTAAAAGTGAGTAATTTCTACTGAGACCTTGCTGCATTCTCTGGTACCTGGTTACTAAAGAGGAACTTTTCTCCTTTGGTTCTATTCAGAGATTCTCTCCCTACTCTCTGTTTATCTCAGTTGGCCAAGAAGTACGCCATACACTGGTTCCAGTTGATCTTCAGAAGGTAACCACAGAGGTGAGGTAGAAGCTAAACGTGTGATGTAGGTCTTTTACAATGTTTTGACTCATAGCAGTGCTGTATTGTGAAAAACTGTGGAACATACCTTAGTAGAGGGACAATATATACAGTAATAGTCTACTTTGTAATAGCTTCTATGTGAATTTGCATTATGGCTATTAAATAACACATAAAACAACCCTTTTGTATTTATTAAATAATTAGAAAGCTGACTAATAGCCGTCTCCATATTGTTTTACACTGGTAACTTCATTTTTTGGGTATGTGACAACATCTTGGGCCACGGAAAACACACGTTTGCCTTCAAAAACCATTTTATCTGGCAGCTGTCAGACAGATTCCAGCAGTAACACATTGGTTGGCAGTAACACCATGATGGAGACTTACCCACAGCTAAACAAGAACAGGCTGAAAACGGAATCTACAACCATGAGCTAAACAGCTGCAATGTTGCTGTGGCTCTGTACCAGTTCTTCATTGAGAACAATCTTCAGGACACCTTTTTAGAGACTGTGGCTCTGTGAAGATCCTCGTCACAACTCCTATGACCAAAGATGAAGAGAATCAAGACATTTCAAATAGAAGGTTTTGAAGAAAAACATCACTGAGCATCAGCACACCCACAGTAAAACATGGTCACTGACATATCATGTTTGTGGTTACTTCTCTTTAAATACATCTGGGATTGTAATCCAGGTGATTTTCAAGGAAAATGGTTCTAAAAACCGGGTGGTTTTGACACTAACACACTGGTTGCCTGTAACACAGCTGAGCGTTGTGGAGAAATGTATATTTCACTACGACTTTAAACCGTTCATCCACATTGTCATTAGAGTATATATGAAATATAGAAAGTTTAATAGTATTTGATCATTTATCTTTGGGATAAACTTTAAATTAATAATAACTAGCATATGTGTATAATTTAGAGTGACTATAAGCTACAGATTTGATTTTTCAAATTCATAGATTTTATAAATAGATGCACAGAATTTTAGTAACTGGGTTAGTATTTGTTGATCTGTAACATAACTCCACATAAACCGCAGTGAACTTTGTAAAAAGCAAAATAGCCGAGAGCCGTTTTGCGAGGTATCGTACCTAAATCCTTTTATCTTGGTTTGTCAGATACGTCACTAAGGTTACATTTATGTATGACAGACTTCTGTGTAAACGGTTTATGAGTCCAAAACGATGGGTAGAAGAATGCAGAATTCACACATTCATTTCTATGGATGTCACCATCAATGTAGAGTAATTGACAACAAAAACAAACTTTATTGTCACAGGATCATAACACTATGACGAAAGCCAAGAACACAAAATTCCCCACTGCTTGCTTCAGCAATTGTTTCTGTTCAGATTTACCAAATCTGTCTTGTTTTGGTGCAGATTCATGAAACATGTCTAATGTCAATTATGCAAAGTTCAAATAAAATGCAACATTAACATTCAGACTGAAGAGACTATCTTCCATCTATCCATATAAGTATCACATTTGAAAGCGGGGAAATTCAAATTTTTGTATGATAAAAAGATGGGAATTTGGTCATTCCCACTGCTGTGAAAAAGTTGGATATGGGCTGCATATGGTCGGGGAAAAAATCTGATTTTGTCTGCAGTTGCTTGCTGTGTGAACGTAGACGTAATCAGACAAACAAGACGGGGCTTTAATATGAAATCCGTTTTAAATCTATTTTACAAACATGCAGGTTTAAATTCCTAATTTAGTTGCAGAAATAAAAAAATACAGTATTGCTTTTCTTTGCTGTAATTTTGGAAGTGTGGATTTAAACTGTACTGCAGACAGAATTGCTACCTGCATCTCCTGCTGCTGCAGTCTGCAAGGTGAGGCAGAAGAAAGGCTTTAATGGTAGTGGTGCATTCAAAGGAGATCACATAAATGGAACGTAATGAATTATCATATGTGCATAATGTCTTTGCGTTCTTGGACGTAAAAGTGCTGTGTTGCTTTATAGTCTTCAGGGACCCACACTGAATTGAATGTTTGCATCCAACCTGAGGGCCTCTTTTTGTTTCTCAACAGTGACCTGTCAACCTATCGTGCTGAATGTTAAGGGAGGGGCAGAGGATAGCGTGTAAAAACAGTTTGACGAGCAGAAAATATATCCAATAGCAGGAAAAGTGGTTGTTCAAATCAGCCAATGGCGACCCGAGAAAGACGTGTTGCTACTCTCAATGTCCGTAGGGGGCGGTTCTAGCCAGCGAGGACCATCCCCTCAATGCCACTGGGTTTGGTTGCACAAAAGCTGCAGTTTCAGTTTGTTTTATTCACCATTTTGAGTGGCCGAGGGTAAAAAATAAGGATATTTGTGTTTGGCGAGAGAAACCTAGGCGTTCTTTTATTTTCACGCGCTAGCTTGGACGGTGGAGTCGCGCGGCAGCCTCGCGCCTCTCGGTGTTGTGCAGAGCGGGAATCCTATTTCTTTTACCCTCCCTCCCTGTTCTTGTTCTACCCCCACAGTGTTCCTGCAAAATGTCAAGACCAGTGAGGTAGGTGTGCTCAATTCGTTGTCTGCAAGTTTAAAAATAAATAAATAACGCCTCTCGTTGTCTGGCTTCACCGACAACATCCACGCTCTCCACCATGTTGGCCTTAATGAGGCGCCAATGGGATCGTTTCATAAAAAAATAATAATGGAGGCGTGTTACGGAGTGTATTTTCCTGTGCGCACGCTGGCTTTCTAACATGAGAGCCTGTCGGGGTGCTCGCGCAGTCCGCCGCTGCTTCGTGTCTGCCTGCTGCTTTTCAATCAGATCCACGGTGAGCATTGTTGACTATTATGCGGGCCGAGCGCGACAGTCACTGGCGCGAGTCAACCAGCTCCGGCTGGTTAAATCAGGCCTGCCAATATTTTCCCTCCCGTTAGCTGAGAATAAGAATATGGCTACCCATTCATCCAGGGGAGGCTCTAGCACGCAGCCAGTAGCCCCCACCTTATCACGGGGAGAGAAGAAGAGCGAGGAAAACCCCCCGAGTAGGTGGTGGTCGGCCTTAGGGTTTGATCTTGTTAGCGCGCGCGCTGGTCGTGTCGCCATTATTGTCGCTTCCAAGTGTTAGTTTTTATGCTAAGATAACACGCTGTCTCGTTCTGGTGCGCAAAAAAAAATTCGAATATCGTTTTTGTGGGGGTTAATGGAGGGGGGGGGGGGGGGGGGACGAGCGGGTACATTTTCAGCTGCGTAAATGAATGACGTCACGGGGAGGCGGAGACGTAGAGAAAGTCACCCCCCCTCCTCCTCCTCCTCCCCCCTGGGTGTAATGGCAGGGCAGGAGGTGTCCCTGCGATCTTTAATGCAAATTAAAAAGCCCTCCGGCCTGATTAGGAGCCAGTTTGTCAGTCTTTTGACTTCAGTCTTGAAATCTCTCCTGGGAGCAACTTTTTTTTTTTTTTTTTTACTTTGTGTTACTTTGGAATTACTATTCTTGTTTATTGTTTTCTTTATTTGGCATCTGCTTTTTTTAGATTTGTTAAAATGGACTAACCCAGCTTTGATTGGCTGTTGTATATTTTATTCTTCTTTGTGTTTATTTTTATTAGTTAATTTACCAATCTGTAGTTGTTTTGTTAGTTACAGTGAGTATCTGTCTGTTTTTCTTACATAGAGCAAATCTAAAATATTCTAAAGAAAATGCAGCTACCTCACATGCTATTAGCTGATGCTTGCAAAATGACCAACCCAGATGGGGAATTTATTTTTGTTGGTGCTGATTGGCTGTAACTGTTGGCTATATTGATTTCTGCTGTAGTGCCAAGATGAATTGCAGTGTTCTTGTTAAGTTGTATCTGATGTTTGAGCATGTGTAAAACATGGTCACAAGCACTTGTGGATGTCAGGGATTTGAGTATTTTTTGTGCTTGTTTAAGTTGATGGATTATAATCTAGATTTATCTGGTGGAAAAAAGTATTAATTTATTAAAAACATTGTTGCACAAGTTAACTTGTGTAGCTTTTTTTCAAAAGCCCTGTCTCATTGCTATCAACTTTCAATATTTTGTGTTATTTCTAATAAAACCATGAGATTTCCACTGTAGTTACAGATAACAACACAAACCAAAGCATGACAGGAATGGAAAGCAACAGAAGCTTTCTTAATGTTTCCACCAGGGGGCAGCATAGCCGGGGGAAGAGAGCTTGCCTGTTACTATGGCAGCCCTGAATGGGTTTCTACCAGAGGGGAGCATGCATGGTGATTCTGAGTTGATTAAAGGGGGAGGGTAGTTTGCAGAATAACTTTTTTTAAGCTTATCATGTTACATAAGTACTATGATTGTGGTGTAAAAGGGTGCAAAGTGCCTGGGAAATACATAATAGCCTCCAATAAATCAATGTGACAAATGTATGACCTAACAATGCAGAACTCAAGTGATCCATGTGCTGGGTCGCTTACACCAGTTGATAGTGAATGTTACTTTTAGAGGGAAGATCACTAGGTCCATGTATATATACAACTGAGCACTGTTTGCCTCGGCCATTTATGTCATTCATGTGCATGTTCTCATCAAAGATGTGAAGGATTAAATATATGCAGGCTTTTTGAAAGCTATTGGATATATATTAAGTCAATTCTCCTTTTAATGAAAGCATCTAAGAAACTGTCACCATATTTAAATGACAATGGTTCATGATGGATGTCATTTATTTACTGTTGTTATTGGGATTATTGGTCTTGGCAATCTAATGTTTTTTTGTACCTGGGACATTGTGCTGTATGACTGCACTTATGTCATATTTGGTAAAATTATGACTTGTAATAATAAAAAGTAGTTCTGTTTTTCTGTCTTGGGTACAAAAAAAGCCCATATAAAGTCAATCAATTTGTAATAAAATTATGTATATGTAATTTCTTGAGGAATTGATGATGTTGTGTTCTTCATCCATACTGCTTATTGCAATAATAGGGAGTTTGCTTAATTTTATGTACGCCTACTGAGACATACATAGAAACAACAACCATTTATTGTTGCTTGCACATGGGGTTGAACTATCGTTTTCAACTGAAAATTGCGATCTTAGACAACACGATTTTGTGATCGTCAAAAGCTGCGTTTTTTCTCTATGCTCCAATAATTTCTTCTATAATAATAATAATTTCGTCAATAATTTCACATGTGTGCCAATCCCGGTGTAGGAAGGCTCTGCTTTAGCTGCGAAACTGAAAGCTGCACTAGGTCACGTGCTCTACACTCAAATCAGTGTGTAGCAGGGCTGTACAGTGTTGCACGTGCTAGGGATGTCCCAATTCAGCTTTTTAGCACTTCCGAGTGTGCACAACTCTAACATTCATATTTATATGTCAATAAAATTCTTGTACCCAAAATTCTGCTGAAATACTAGTGAGTCTGAGACAATGAATCTAAAAGCTCTGAGTGCAAAGTCTTATGAATACAACTCTAATTTTTACAACTACGAACTTCTCCTTTCTCTGTGGAGACAAATTCAACTTTGTGGGTACGAGTAAAAAATTGTTATGATGACGTCACGGGGGGCGGAGCAGCCTGCTGTGTTTCATGAGATTTCGGATCCATTGCTAAACCGTCATCGTAACTATCCGGTTTGCATTTTCACTGACAAACATGTTTCTATATAAATATTTTAATAGTGTTTTTCATTGTATGCATTACTCATACTTGTCAGTGTGTTAAAGTAATCATTTGCACTACTTTTGGTCGGTAGCACCAGCGCTATAAGCTAAAAAAGTTTGCGTACAGCTCTGTCATTTTTGCATTATCTTAATGAAATTAATTGAAATCAAAACCACAATCTGTGCCAGAAAAATCACAGTCAAAGAAAAGTACTTTGTTTGTGAAGCACGAAAACGGCTTCCTGTTGGTTTTGTCATTACATAAAAATGGAAACATTTACTCGGAGTCGAATTATCAGAAACTTCTGAAAACATATCAAGGAGCCAGAATTAACCAGCCATTTGCTCAAACTCCCCCTTTAAGCAAAGATCCTCAGCAGTCCAGGATGCACGTTTGAAGAAGTCTGTAGCCAACACTATCGACTCAGAAATATATTATAAATGTGTGCCCAGTATCCAGGTATCAGTACGTATTTTAAAAACGTATAGTTCAATTCTAATTGTAGGTATTTAAGTGCTTGTCAAAAGTTAATCTATTTAGTGTTTCCATATTATCAAAACCACAGCAAATGGCTTTTCAGCGGCATTCAGGTAGTATTCTGGGAGGTTAAAACTGTAAACGTGTCTTCTTTTACCGTAATAGCGTTGATATACTTATGTTCCAAGATGTGGCTGCAGTGTGAAGTTGATTCATATTGATCTGATGATGCAACTCGCTCTGATGCCAATGTTCAATTTCTTGTTTGCTTTTCGTCAGTCGTAAAAACAACTTAAATCAGTTAGTGAGACCTTTGCTCACTGCTTTGGACGTAACCAAGCAGGGTAAGTTTCGTGTTTTGCTTAAGACTGGTTGGTCATAAAGTGAGATTGTCTTCATCAAACACAATTTTTCTATCCAATTTTTTTGCAGAATGTGAGTGTGTTGCCAAAACAAAAGCTTATTAGGCGTATTTTCATCTACTGGTTTGACGATAATCAGCCAACGCTCAATAATTAAAAGGTTATTAAATCAGAAGGTATTTGACAAAACAGTTTCCATCTTTCCTTAAGCATATTAACTCTTTTTGGGATAACCCAAAAGGAATCTTGAGTGAGGGTAAAAACCTTTTTTTTTATATACACAAAATTTAAGTTATTTCAAGGACCGTCGTTTCCATCAACCTTTATCTAAAGTTGTGCTTCAAAGTTGCATAAAAAACATTGATGGAAACAGGGTTCGGCTATTTCTCCTCAAATCACTCTTGGTGAAAATCCGTGCAAGCGCGTTTCCACTCAAAAGAACATCAGATTTCATGATAGTGTTGCATACAGACGGTGGTGGAGAAGCGTTCACCAGGGCCTGGCAACCAGAAAGGCTGAGACTTTCGAGATTGGGGGCTTAGCCCAGCCCAAAATAGTTAAAATTTTACACAACAGTGGTATCATATGTAATATTCGACATAAACCACTTTTCTGCCTATATGCTGCGATTTTGTATAAATTTGATCAGTGAGTTGACCACAAACGTGTTCCCAAGCTTTGTTTTGCAGTTGGTCTCAAGGACAATATTGGGGATGCATTACATGACATGGATGGCAGATGAGGATTAAATTCAATCTAATTTGTAGTAGTGTTTAGCCATTTGTACTATTATATAAGTTCTTTAGTGTGTGTTCGTGTTAGCCACACTGAAGTCATTTGTCACTTATGGATCAATCTATACACATAATCAAATTAGTCCGGAAAGTCCCAAGTCCAGTTGAGTCGTTTTTGCCTGGTGACTGCTGGAGGTTTTTCTAATAAAATAACGCATGGCACTCATCCAAAGCCAGTCTGTTAGTTTTTTCAGTCTGTTGTCTGGCGGAGGAACATAATAGGTTTAATGGTCTCATTCATGGCAGTTTTTATAACCTGGCATCAGGTGAAGCGTGTGAGGGTTATTCTGTAATCTGATCAAAGTTGTGTGTTTGTGTTTTTTTTTTTTTTCTGTCTTGATAGGAACAGGAAGGTGGTGAACTATTCACAATTCAACGAGTCTGATGATGCAGGTAAGTGACACTTTAGCTATTTAACTCGTACAAGAGAAAACATGCAAGAGTCTGAAATAATAGTTGACATTTAAAGGTCTGAGCCTTTTAATATGTGTAAAAGTGATATAGCTTTATTATGTTATCAAAGTAAATCTTGTTCTCACACTGGGGTGTGTCGGGCTGTTATCAGTCCATATTTCATGTGCGCTTTCAAAGTCTTTCAGATGATTATTCTGAAAGTTCGCATTTGCTTAGATTATCCTTGCATTCAGTTACATATGCAAATATGATTCTTTCTGCTTGTATTAGAGTTGAGTAATGAGGCACAAGCTGTTAATTAGGTTTTTGTTATTCAGCGCGAGCGGCTACGTTTCATTGGTTAATCCAGTGTACAGCTGTCTTGTTTTTTTTTGTTCTGACCAGCCAATTGTGTTCTAAACCCTATCAATGCCAAGACATTTAAAGTATAAAACAACGATTTAATTGACTTGATCAAAACTGTAGTTCACTCTCAATGCTGTTTGTGTAAACTTGTTCTGGTGATTCTGTGTTTATCTCCTAAATATGCTTTGGATCATAAAGCAAATTTTTTTTTTTTTTTTTTTTTTTAATGGACTACATGATGCACTACAGTGGATCCCCTGGTATTTGCCCAACCACCCACTCTTACTTTCAACTCTCCTTAATTGCCTACAGAGTTGAATTCTTAAATCATAAAAATGTCTTAATGTGCATAAACTTCACAGTGGGAACCATCTTCGCACTTCTCAGAAGTTTATATCTACACTCTTCCTTACCTGCACTTTGGGGGATCAGCCAATTAGGGCCGTGACAAGTAAAGGGCGGAAATTGGCAATTAACATTTTGAGCCAGCCACTCGGACTGTATAACAGTTGCCAGTCACATTACATAAAAAATGTCATAAATTGTGTTGTGTTATTACTATTTTTTTTATATTATTTAATTTTTTGAAATTCTGTAAGTCTAAAACAAACGTAAAGTTTATCTTCCTTAGTTTATCTTCCTGTTCTTTCACTGATCTTTTGGCAGTTGGAGCAAACTTACAGCAACGCAGTTGTACTGCTGCCGCCAACAAGCTAGCTGTACAAAATCAACGTTGTTTTATCTTTATTTTTTAGTTTTACATTCCAAACCGGCCGCTTCATAAAAAAATCTGCGTCTGGTTTGTCAGGTAATAATTTCCACCCCTGGCTCCTGACTTGGCTGCTTTGCAAAGTCAGCCAATAGAGTGTCAAGTAGCATTGAACCCTGATAACTGCTTGCTTCATTTTCTTTAGGAAATGTTAGAAATGAGCTTACAAAAAAAAACAAGCACATTTTTTGTGAGTAATGTGTTTTATGAAAACGTTTAGTGTATCCCAGCCGTAAAAGCAATTAGTCACTACTAGAGATGCACAGTACATCAGAATAAACATCAGTATTGGTCAATGTTAATCTGGCCAATAGCATTGTGGTAAATTGTTAACAGATTTTATTTTCATCCTTTTGCCATTTCGTGTGTTGTTTGGTGCACGGGATTATGGAAATTTTTTCAATTAAAACGCTAACCCAAATCCACTGATCATAAACTGCAATGTCGCATTTAGCGGACAATGATACTGAAGTGATAAGCTAAACTCAACTATGGACACAAGATGTAAAGAAGTTAATTCAGTTGAAAGTTTCTAGATCAACCAAGTAAATGACCTCAGAATGTGTCAAGAAAAACTAATTTAAGGGAAGCTAAGTGTGCTAAACCCTATAAAGTTAGGCAAAGCGCTAAGTGTTAAACTGGGTCAGCTTTCTTGTATGAATGTTGGAAGATTAAACTTTATTTTTAAAAAGATACATTACCAAATTTTTTTGTGAACTGTTAGAAATGTCTCGCTGCTGGTTGGGAGATGCATGAGGATGAAAACTAAATTGTTCTTCCTCTTGTCTGTAGATGAGGAGTATGGTGGGGACAAGCCCAAGAAGGTGCGCCCAGCCCCTCGTGAGCCGAAGCACAAACGCTCGAAGAACTCCCAGGAGGACAGGTTAGACGTCCGGTGTGTCTTGGTTCTGCCTTTTCACGCCAAATCAGGTGTTAGATTGTCTCTGTGCTGTAATGTTTTGTTTAGAGCATCCAGGGAGGAGGGTAAGAGGCTGGAGTTAGTTCAGCACAGGGACAAGAAGAAGTAACAGCCAAGTCTGCCTTAGGTTTAGTTCTGAGAAACACATGGTTTATCGTCGTCTTGTGTTTTCTTCCAGTGAGGACTCGGATGAAAAGCTTGCAAAATCCAAAAATGATTCAGCAGGTAAGTCTGTCACGTTTTACTCTGATTCTGATTCGGTTAGCAACACGCGCGACACATGCCCTGTGTGTTTTAATGCAGACGACCTTGGCAGCGAGGAGGAAGACAATGACTTTGGAGAGGAGGAGGAGGAAGGAGGCAGCGACTATGAAGAAGAGAGAGGAAAAAAGGCAAAGAAAACCAAGGTGGAGAAGACCAGCAAGAGAGGCCCAAAGAGAAAACGGGCTGCAGGTACCAACAGCTGCCTATAAAGCTCTCTTTTAAAAGTTGGAAGTCCAGCTTGTAATGTGTTTGTATTTTTCAAGTATGTTATTTGAGTTTTTTATAATAGTCAAACACAAAAAAAAATATTAACAATTGGGAAGTGAAAGGAAAATAATTGAGTGTGGCGTAAACTTTTACACTTTGACAAACTGCAGTGGTCTGTTGGTTAAGAGCGCAAAACAAACATTACAAACCCAGCAGAAAGGTCAGAGGTCAAACCGGCGAGAGGTTTCTAAAAAGCTTGAGTTACGAAACGCTTTCTGCTCGACCCCGAGCAAACTGCCCTATCCTCCTGTTGTTTTAAGCAGTGCTCTAACTTGTTCTGCAGACGACAGCGACGACGACAAGGAAGTGAGTCGAAAGCGCACGGTGAGGCAGGCCGCTTCCAAGGCCGTGTCAAAACAGAGGGAGATCCTGCTGGGAGACGGGGGCAGCGAGGACGAGGAACGTGGGGACCAGGAGGAGTCCTACTTGGATCGTACGTAAAACAGAAGCCGTCCAGTTTAAATCAACATGTCTTCACACCGTTTTACTCTTTATTTGAAACCAGACGTTTTTACAAACACTGTACAAAAACACCCATGCTTCTTTTTTTTTTTGTTAAATCAGGCCACACTTCCTTGTTTTCCTTGTGACGCCATCCGTTTTATCAAGAGCAGCAGTCCCACCTGCAGGAAACTATCACAGCATGATGCTGCCACTATCCTAGTACATGGTTGGGACGGTGCTCCCAGGCCTACAGGCAACCATCTAATAGTCACTTTAGGCAAATGTCTCCAAAAATGATGGCTATTTTTTGTGGTGGCTTCCTCCTGACTGAATGGCCCCTCAGTCAGGGTTGGTAAAGGAAAGCTTTCACCATTTCTATCATGTCTCAACTCGAATAGCATCTGGAAACGGTTCTCCAGCAGTGAGCAGTTATCATTTCATTTGAATTTCCCATCAAGTTGAACGAGAGCAACTGATAGGCAAAGCAACTTGATTGAGATATTTCTGTCACGACACCCCTAGATAAAATCCTTTAGCATCAACTTTTACGTCTTAAACAATTTCATAATATCATACTGGCTCCACCGTCTTTTAAAGATCAGACATGTGGCGTGTAGAGATTTCTTTAGTGCTTATTTTCTGTTAGAAGTTGTGAATATGGTTTGAGATGTGAACAATGGAGGTCATTAAAGGGCTTTTAGAAGCTGGCATTCACTTTTCTTATTTTCTAGCATGGGCCAAGTTAAAACAGACTGAGGGTTGTTCTCTCTGGGTTTCACGTAAAAGGTCAGATGGATTCAGAGGTAACCTTAAAGATGGTCCGTGGGGGTTATTCTCACGTCACTGTCGATTATTTTTGTTTATTTTTTTCCCTAAACTTCTTTACTTCTGCAATCCTTGGCTTAAAAATGTCTCAGTGCTGCCCTCTATGGCTGGAACTGTGGAGCGAGGAACATAAAAAACTCCCAGCTTGGCTGTGCTTTACATTAACTCACGTCGGACTTTCGTGGAATACTTTAATAATGGATCTGGGTTCAGGATTTTGCTTTCACTGTAGTTAGTTTCACTTAAAGTTTAGATCCATCCACCATAGATGACAGTTTATAAACCTCCCATTAAAGCGGTCTATTATATATTCTCAGAATATGAATGAAATTCCTTTTTCTCGCTGCTTAAGGACCATTGCAAGCTGATTTAGTTTCGATAGTCTCCAATATAAATAAAATTAAAATAAATAAATAAAAAACCTACTTTTCACATGAGCTTTAAACTGAACGTCTCTTCAACTGTACCTGGTTGTTGTGCTGATAGTTCTAGGCAGCAACCCAATCCCACAAACTGAGACGGTCCCAGACCAAAAAAAAAAAAAACCCCGTCAAACTTTTCCACATTGATTGTCAGGTGTGTAATATGTTTGTTCTCTGTTGACACGCAGCTGACGAGTCTGGCAGTGACGAGGACTTCATGGTTGAGGACGACGATGACAGCGACTACGGTCGCTCCAAGAAGAAAGGAAAGAAGGTGATCCGACGGGGGCGGCCAGAAAGCAAAGAGAAGAAGAGCCCTAAACCCAGACTAAAGGCCACAGGTAGCTGAAAAGAAACGCTTATCTGGTCTCTGCTCACAACTTCATTTGTTTAGCTTTAGATTTCCTGAACATGTTGTTGTTCTGAGGGAGTTGCTTCTGTTCTGCAGTCACTCCCAGCCCCATGAAAGGAAAGGGGAAGGGACGCCCCAGCACCAAGACGGTGGAGAAGAGCTCACCCAAAGAAGACGAGGAGGAGGAAGAACCAGAGAGTCCCCTGGAGGAGGAAGAGGAGGAGGAGGAGGAGGACGTAGCCGAGAAGAAGGAGAGTTCCCCCGCCCCCAAGACAAAGAAGGAGTCCGCAGGAGGAGACGAGGAGGAGGAGGATGACGAGGAAGAAAACGGCTCAGAAGAGGAGGCGCCCTCTGGAGAAGACTAGAAGATGGTCCCTGTTTGAAGCCCATCCTCCATCATCTTTCTTGTCTTGTACTGATATGTTTGGTTTTTTTTCTTTTTTTGCTCTGCATTTAGTTTTTGTTTTTTTTGTATCTTTGGGTTTTTTTGGTTTTTTCTTTCCCCCCTTCGTGGCCTGGCTCAACGCTTTGGAAAACTTCAGCTTTTTTTGCCCCTCCTTCTCCCTTCAGAATCGGCGTCCCGTCTCAAACCCGCTTTCTGTAGAACAGTGCACCGAGCCTCGCGCTGTCGGTGAGCATCCGTCCACCGTCAGAGCAGAGCCGTTCTCTTTTTTTCCTCTTTACTGGTACAGGCGACCACACACACGTGTTCGGTATCAGTAGGTGAAGCGCTGTATTTCACGCACATCATTTCTCCTCTGCTTTTAAGCATTGTCCAGTGAGTTTTAAACCCAGTTTTTTATTTAAAGCAGCATCTTTATCTCTTCGGATACTAATGCACATTACTTTAAGATACCCCACATGTTCGTCAGCTGAAGCTTTCAGAGCTGCATGCTGGGGATTTTTAAATCTCTCTTCCCGTTTTTGAACCTTGTTTGTAATTTTTGTAGCGTTTGTCTGTCCAGCCCCCCCCCTTGCGGCGTTCTAACATCCAAACCTTTGGGCCAGGCACTTCCGCATCCCGTTTTGTTTTCAGAAAAACAACAAGGTGTTTTTGTTTTGAGAGTTTAAAACAACAATGTTTTTTTTTTCTCCTGTTGGTTCATTGTTCTGATTCTCTATCCAGATTCCAGATTTTTTTGTAATGTTTGTTTTTTAAGAAAAAGAAATAAAATGTATCTTGATTTTAAAGAAAACCTGTCGATCCTATCTAATCTGTTCTGAGTGATGGTGGGGGAGCCGTCGCTCACTGCACTCTCTCTCTCCCATCAGCTTAGTGGTTACTGTCGATATCCTGTTTATTTGTTTCTTCACTGCTTTTGACTTGCCCAAATTAGGATTCCCAATGTGAATACATCCGTAAGTAGACTTAAACTGGGCAGCTCAATGTGTTGTTATTTTTTTTTTTGTTCATTTGTCTGTCAATGCCTTAATTTTCATTGGGTTGTGTTTCACTGGAGGCCCTGATCATCCCCGAAAGGCCTGAGAATGTAAAGAGTTGTCACGTTTTAAGCCTTTATTACAAAAGCTCAGCTTGAAGCAAGTCCAATTTTTCCCGTCAGCAGACCATCCAAAGCCATAGACGATCTCAGTACTCTTGATTTGCAGATCAGGTGCGGAGCTTGTGAGATTATTCTCATTTTTCCTCAGTAAGCAGTGTTTGATGTCAAAACAAAAAATGAAAAAAAATCTTTAAAAGAATGAAGTTGCTATTGCGATCTTGGGACAGTGTTTTCATATGGGTGTCCTGGGTTCATACAGAATGCAGGGAACCATTGTTTAGAAGCACATTTGATTGTTTTCCATCCGTCTTAAGACACCTGGTTGGTGTTTTTCTACATTCAGGTCTGAATTGGCACCAAATCTTTGCAGTCCAGCTTTTTTAACGCTGCTGGATGCTTAAAATCCGTGACATGGATTGTTTCGGACCGCTCTCTGCAGATACTGTCTTGTAGTTTGCAACACTGAGGGCTTTAAAAACAATCTAAGGCTGTGGTTTCGGTCCTCACCCACTTTTGTTTTTGTTTCTTTTTTTATGATTTACGTTGAGTTGTTCCGGCAATGTTAATGTAATCCAACTTGTGATTCCGTCGGAGACCAGGCGGTGAAGCTTTCGTCGAGTCTTGTGGAACAATGAACACTGAACTCTTCGATCTTTTTGCATGTTGTGGAAAAAGTGCGAAGCGATGATGTTGACTAATGCTGGTAATGGCAACCTTGTGGTCTACAGGAAAAGTATTAACAACAATGTTGATAATGTTTTTGGTTTCCCAGCTTCTAATAAAGGCAACCTACTTTTTATACAGATTACCTACCTGTCTTGTGACCTTGAGCTCTGTATGAATGGCTGCAGTTGTGTGAGATTTTTGACAAAACATGGGGGTTGCTTGGAACGTTGGAACAGATTCCTCGCCGTTAATCATGTAGAGCGTCAAGTTGTTAGCAATAAATATTTAACAAATGTGATGAATGTTTTAGAACCACAATTTGCTACAAAAAGACACACTTCTTATCAATCTGAATTTTAAAGCTTACCTACTACCTTCAAATGAGGCTCCCTTTATAGATGTAAAGTAAAGCTTTGTATCTAGTGATTTATACACTTTAGACTAAATTACTACCTTGTATGCACGACAAATATTTGTAAACCAAAATGTTTTACTGTGTTCCCAATGTTATAATTATATGTAAATATGCTTAAAAATTTGGTTAACAAATTCTTATTGTGGTTAGCCTACAATAGTTTAACCCGTTAGAGTGAGTCGTGAGGGGTAGATTAGAGGAGAATCGTCTTAACATCTACAAATAAATACATATTTCTGTGGAAATTTACGCTAAAGACTGGTATACAATGTTGAAGTGAAAATAGTTTTCTACATCAGCTTTTATAATAATGATAAAAAAATAAAGGTGAAAACATTTGGCTGCATTTACAGCTACACGTCTTGTGGGGTCTGTCTCCACCAGCTTTGTATCTAGTGATTGGAGCGACACATCCGTAAAACAGCTCAAGCTCAGTCAGATTAGAGGGCGAGTGTGAACAGCAGCCTTCAGGTCTTGCCACAGATTTTCGATTGGATTTCGGTCTGGACTTTTGCTAGACCCTTCAAATATATGAATATTTTCTGTTTTAAAATATTCCATGGTAGCGCTGGACTATGTTTTTCTTCCCAGATTTTCCTGTATGTGCCTCAATCTATCTTGTCATCAATTCTGACCAGCTTCTCAGTTCCTGTTGAATTTTGACCATATTTGAAAGTATGGATGGTGTGTTCAGAGTGATGTTCAGTCTTTGTTTTCCATCACAGATAGCCTTTTTCAAAGTGTTCAGTTTTGGTCATTCTTGCCACTCTTCAATGAATACTACCTTTGTGCGGTGCAAGACTAATGGTTGTCCTGTGGACAGATTTCCCCACCTAAACTGTGGACCTCTGCATGTCCTCTAAAGTCCTCTCCTTGTTCAGTCTGTAAGTTTAAGTAGATTTTTGTGTCTTAGTAGGTTCAGCAATTATACATATATAGAGTAAAGAGAACTGAGCAAAGTCTGGAACCCTGTGGTACTCCAAAAGTAACCATGGAGCAGGAAGCTGATTTATTATTTACATGAAAATACTAAACATCTGGGCTGTGCAGTGGGTAGCACTGTTGCCTTGCAGCAAGAAGGCTCTGTGTTCAATTCCACCTTGGGTCTTGGATCTTTCTGCAAGGAGTTTGCATGTTCTCCCCGTGCATGTGTGGGTTCTCTCTGGGTACTCCATGCTTCCTCCCACAGTCCAAAAACATGACTGTTAGGCTGATTGGGCTCTCTAAATTGTCCTTAGGTGTGAGTTTGTGTTTGAGTGGTTGTTTGTCCTGTATGTCTCTGTGCTGCCCTGTAATGGACTGGCGACCTGTCCAGGGTGTACCCCTGCCTCTCGCCCGTTGTAAGCTGGAGATGGGCGCCAGCAGACCCATTCGACCCTAATAGGGACAAGGGTGTAGAGAAAATGGATGGATGTCTTATGATCCATGTTGTTTTTACCTTTACAGCACTTTGGTCAACCCAGTTTGTTTTTAAATGTGCACGATAAAGTTCAAGTTAAGTTGAGAATCAACAGGACAAAAAAGACAACAGCCTAAAGTATGCAAATATGGAATTTCCATATTTGCATACTTTAGGCTGGATGGGTGTGAAAAATGTTGCTGTTATTGTGATTTAAACTTTAGAAATGGTTTATTTTCAGAAAGAAAAAATAAAACGATGTAACTTATACAATTTAACTATCTTCAAAGAGTTCTTGTGGGTGGCAATGCAGTGGACAGGGAGAATCTTCAGTATAAGTAAGGTTAAATCAAGCCCTGCATATCCACCTCTTTAAATCTTTAATACAGCTTATGGATCCAAAAGATGTTGGGATAGGAGATATGCTGCTTGGCCACCATGAGAAAACAAAATGGTTTGAACTAATTATCTTTGCACTCTCTGGTCCTACTTAGCGTTCTATCAACAACCAGTTTTTTGTTTTTTTCTGGGATTTAGGGCAAAAAATCCATCCAGCTGTACCTCATGTAAAACCAAAGGGAACACTTAACTTGCCATGCTTCAAAAATGTTTTTGAATTAAAGTCTAGATAAAGAATAAATGTATTTTTTCAGATGAATGAAAAGTATGGAGCTGTTAGGCCAAATCGGGAAAAATACACTGATCATTTAAAACAACTATCGTGTCTCAATAATTTTCCTCTTACGAAACCCTAATTTTCTTCTATAGTTGGAATGAATTTTTAAACTTTCCTTATTGAATGTCCAAGAATTGGTTCGGAGCAGAGCATAAAAACATTGTTCTACTATGTGACTTATTGCTTTAATTGCATTTCTAGTCGCGTTTTGGAGTGTTTTCTTTATTTTTATCCTGACTGGCTAGCTTTGCAGGTACCCATCACTATGGCGACGGATTCATGCCAGCGAGACGTACATTCATCGTAAACACTGGTGAGAAACTACTGAGATTAATTAAAACATGAATATACAGGGTGCCAGGAAACCTTGTGTGAAGAGCTTTCTTCCATAAATGTGTTCTTGCTCCATTGAATGCATGTGGCAAAGCAATGGAGGGGTTCTGCTTGCTGTGTCAAGGAGTGTCAGTCACCTCTTTGTGTACGTGATAAATGAATCATTTTTTACACGCATATTATGTTTCTCTATCTAGGGATTTTAAATTGATTTCCATTCATTTTTAAATCCTTATCCTGACCCTAACCCAAACCTAACCATTAACAGTAAATGTCTAACACTAAATCTAGCCCTATTTCATCTCACGCCATGGTTGTACACCTGACCCCTAACCCGAAAACAGCATTTGCGTTCATGGGAACCTGGCTTTTCTCCCCCTGCGGTGCAGGCACACAATGTAGCGAATACATGGACAAACACGCTCTTGAAACCTGGAGAGGACTCTCCATTGATATATTTAATATACACTACTCACAAAAAATTAGGGATATTTGGCTTTCGCGTGGCTGATGCATAGCGCTCTCCTTGACGTCTCCAACATCTTTGGCGGCCATCATTTCTGCTCAACGTGAATCGACTTTCATCAGAGAACAGCACTGAGGCCCACTGGTCCCTCGTCCAGCGTAAATGCTCCCTTGCCCATGCAAGACGATGACGCCTGTGCCTGCTGGTGTGGTCAGGTACCCTTGCAGCACGCAGACCACGCTGATGTAAACAGTTTCGAATGGTCTGACGTGACACTTGGGTGCCTCTCACCTCCCTTAAACTTGCCTGGAGTTGAGTGGCATTCATCATTCGGTTTCTCAGGGCATTGTTCACAATGTAGCGGCCATCAGAATGGGATGTGGCCAAAGGACGTCCACTTCTACGCCTTTCTGTAAATCCTCCAGCATCTCTGTTGATCCATTGTTACGTGTCGTCTTGGTCTCATGATGTCACAATGTGAACAGCCTGATGAGGACGCCTGTTTAAACACCAGCTGTAATTGAACCACGACATTTATTGGTCGATTTGAGGATCAAACACCTGTTGTGACTTTTGCAGTTAAGCTCCTCGTTAGAGAACAGCAACATAAGTACTGATAACAAAAAGTACTGAAACATTTAACAGTTGGACAGGTGCATTAAAAGCCTAGAGAAGGTCACATTAAGTTCACCTGTTAAGGTTTGAATACATTTTGGGCTCATCCTGAAATTCAACCCGACAACCAAATAACCCTAACTTTTTGTGAGTAGTGTAGTTTACCAGCACCCCAGGGAGGAATTTTAAGCAAAAATTCCTTTCAATGTATTTTAAAAATGCTCTGCTGATCTTAGAGGGAATTTAATATTGTTATCAAATAGAAACTTTTTTCAGAGAGTTTGAAATGTTGACAGTTGGGTGAAAGAGTCTACTGTAAACGCCATTACAGCAAATCTGATGATGCCTCAAACTAAAGAAACTCAACAACAAAACAACTCACTCTCAGGGTTGACTTTCATTCTTTTAAAGAATTTCAAAACAATTAATAAATTCAACTATTTAAGAGGTTTAGGAAAATAACAAGCAAATGAATGCAATTTGGAAAGGCTTTGCAAGGAGTGGACCGAGGCTGAATGAAAAGTCGTTACAGACAGACAAATTTTATATGCATTTAATGCATTCCTCATAGTAAGCCACTCCTGAACAAAAGCTTGGACTTGGCTCAGTGGTCCAAAGTCCTTTTTGTAAATGAAAGCAAAGTCTTGTTGGAAGCTAAACCTGCTTGGTTCTGTGACACCAACCTTAAAGGGGGAATCTACTGAGATGATCGTGCCGGCTCAACGTTCTCCGTCACCTGCTATTCATTTCATTACATTTATTTATTACAGTACATTTAATTCAGACAGTGTAATGCACCAGACAGAGGACCCAGTATTCCACCAGACACAAACATAAACCATTTCAATCCTCCCACCTGAATTGTGCAGCTCTGTATTTTATTCAGTCACCAGCGGCATCTTGGCCACATCTCTGATCAGAGCTCTCCTTGTTTGGCCAGTGTATTTAGGTGGACTTCCTTGTCTTGGTAGGTTTGAACTTGTGCCATACTTTTTTCCTTTCTGCATGATGAATTTAACAGAGCTCAGTAAGATGTTTCAAGTTTATAGCACAAGCCTTCTTTAAATCTCTAAATAACTTTATCCCTGACCATTCTGGTTTGTTCCTTGGACTTCATGATGGCTTTTTACTCCCCAATGTTATCTCAAACAACCTCTGAGGCCGTTACGGATAAGGTATATTTGTACTGAGATCAAACAAGGGGACTCTATTTAGTCATTAGAGAAAATGCGGCTGAATACTTTTGCACACCGCAATGCACTGTGCACTGGAGATCTATTGAATATGAAGCTATAGATCTAAGCTAACTATTGTTAGTTAATCAACGTTGAGGCCTTGCTCCTGTTACAGAAAGCAGGGCGGCACATATACTGTGCCGCATGGACGGTAGTCAGATAAGTTTTGAAAATATTCTTCTGTGCTTGGAGTGATGGCAAGTGATACCCCGCCGTGCACTGTTGCTAGGAAACCACACAGGAATCTTGTCACTCCTTTCATGCTGTGTTAGGCTGCACTGTTCTCATCCATATGCTCCAGACCTGGATCACAGTGATCGGTTTCACCCAAATTTAATTCAATTCAAGAGTATCTACAGATTAATTTAGGAACAACTGCCTGCATCCAGTCGTCTGATCCAGCCAGTTACATCATAGGCTTTAGTTTTTGCTAACAGACCATTAAGCAAGGACACTGACATATACCTTGTAAAGGATTGTTTTGCTCTCTGAATGGGAACTTTCTGACAAACATGTCTTTTCATGAGCTGTGTGAAACCAAAGTGACTGACATGCTGGCTTCTTTGAAATGACTAAATATGTAACAAAATTACAAATTAAACTTTTGTGTTTAAGACATAGAAGTACACAAAGTGTTGACACAAAAGCTTTTAGCTATAACGGTAAATACAGTTTGTTTGACGGTTGGGACAACAACATTACTTCCTGCACTTCCAATGATTTGTAAAGTACCATATGATTGTATTTACTGTAAATTAGCACTATATTAAAAAACTCAATGGAATGTAATTGCATTGATGAAGAAGTAAACACTAACACTAAATACTGTTTTATATTAAAATTGAAAAATAAATCTGTGAATAAATCACAAATTTGATTTTGAGAAACTTTTTGTTCTTTTTTTATATTTCTTAACTTTTTTTTAAACTTTTCATTCTCTCTAATTCTAAATGTATAACATTATTTAGCAGAAACCCTTGACACAATGATTATAAGCAAAAAAAAAAAATGCACAATATTAATGAAACTACTTAAATAATTAAATGATTCCCTGTTTAGTATTTTTGTCACACATAAACAACAAACTGATTGATCACTTTTTTTCCATGTGTTTAAACTATTGGTTTAATTTTGGAAGCGTGAGCATGTTAAACCCACCAGAGGGGGCCTTTTCACAATCTACAACAACTCCTTAGTTGAATGAGATACTCCAACGCCACTAAATTTCCCTTTGGGATAAATAAAGTATTTTGGATTTGATTTGATTGATATTTTGCTAAGTGATCGCTTTAACTGTCCTTAGGTATCTGACAGAGTGTGCAAAAATGGCTCAAGAGAAAAATGCTTGAAGTGGGCGGTATGACCAGAGAAGCCTTAACTGTCAAAAGACAGGGTTACAACATATTAAACAGAGTTTTGATTGTTAATTGATACATTAACTTATCTTGGTATCAACGTTTTTTTGGAAATGCCTGTCTGTATACACAAGATGTAACTTAGACAGATAGCTGTCTCTTACAACGAATGAATAAAAAGTTAAAGCGGGGTTGTGTTGTCAGGTATAAGTAGTTGTATTCTACCAATTGTAGAGAATAGTGGTGTAAAGATACAAACCGCTCCACAGACAACGGGACACGCGAAAGCTGGTGAGGGAGAACGATACAAGATTAGATTTTTTTGCAGCATTTTTGTGTCGTATGTTTAGAAATAAAAATAAGATTTAGTAAATCTCAGCATTAAAAATAAATCTGCTTGATAAAGATTAATATATCAATTTGGTTAGATCAATCTTTTGACACACAAGACAACAAAATCCTCACTAAAACATTGATCTAACGAGAGAGAGGGAGATACTCTCCAGTTACCTGAAACAAGGTAAGACCAAAAAAACATAAAAAAAAATAAAAAACTACATAAAATAAACACCATTATTGCTCACATTTGACTTCCAGTACCCCAGTTTTCCCTCAATATTCCACCCACTCCTAAAACATGCGTTCCTGGCACACAATTTAATTTAATTTACTTCCTCTGGCCTCAGACAATGGGCTCGTGTCTATTCTAGTTTTGTTAGATCTCAGTGCTGCTTTTGACACAGTCAAACACAATATCCTTATTGAGAGGCTCGAACACACTGTGGGGATCAAGGGAACAGCACTAGGCTGGTTTAAATCGTATTTGTCTGATAGATCCCAGTTTGTTCATTTAAATGACAAATCCTCTCCGCATTG